>JANHGN010023763.1:63134-86075 GCA_024605025.1 Megaceryle maxima | reverse complement strand
GGAAGGAAGGAAGGAAGGAAGGAAGGAAGGAAGGAAGGAAGGAAGGAAGGAAGGAAGGAAGGAAGGAAGGAAAGGAATTTTCTCTTGTTAAAAATGCAATGTGTGAATTGCTTATTTTTGATGTATGGTACTTGGAGAACATTAAAGAAAGACAGTGTCATGTAATGCTTCAATGAAAATTACCTGTGCTGAACATTTTCTTTCTGCATTCTGATCTTTGCACAGAGTAAAAGCTGTAGTTTATGCATCTGGGTAAATTTAGATGAAGGAATTTTTCCCAAATGCACTCTTGAATTCCTAGCAAGGTGATAATACCTATTGGAGGATTTTTTGCAATTTCCTACTTAAATGTTAAAAGAATGTTCATTTTGTGTCTCTCATCTCTGTGATCTTACTTCCATTTATGTCTCATTCCCCATAAAAAATTTCAAGGGACATAATTTCAAGGTCCATACCCTCAGGACACTTTTAAAGATGTCAATGTACAATTTCTCATGTCTAGACATTACTTAGTTCTGTCAAGTTTAATTCCTTGTAAAGTGTCAGTGAGACCTGCCATGCCAGTCATATTGGAAGACAGAATCTTCCTCTTAGCTCCAAAGCACTAAATGTTGAAAAAAGGAACATGATTTTCTCCACAGTTTTTCAAGATTTATTGTTGATATGAACAGTCTAAGATACAAAGAAAGGAGTCCCTCTCTGCACTCATCTGAGCTTGGGCAGAACTCTGTGGTACCATGTTTTCTGCTTCAGTTAGATCTGGTTCCTATCTGAGCGTGCAGAAAATACACTTGAAGAATTTTCCATATCCATAGGTAGGTGTATCATTAATAATTGTTCCTACTGTTATTTCCTACTCCCTGATGATTTGGGGGTGCATAGCAACATACATCATGAAATAGAAAAGCTTTGCGTTATGCTGACTATGCAGACAGGACCAATCAGAGTCTGTGGCATCAAAACATGTTTTGCAGCTTGGTTCAATCCCCTGGGCCATCCAGACAGAGCAGATGAAAACTTAGGGCTTGTTCAGTTCTCTACTGCTCTGGTGAGTTCATCTGTTCTGGGTTGCCACATGGTTTCATTTCAGTGCAATAAGCATCCAACATCTCTGATTAATCTTTGGCAGAAACTAGGTACAGACTTCAATACTTAATGGGTCTGTGTAACCTAACATGCCAGAGATTGGCAATTGCAAAGGAAAGACATTATTTCTCAACTCTTTGAGATAATTCTAAATGTAGATCTCTTATTTAAATCTTAGATTGTTAGATACCTGCTGGAATGAAAGAAACTGAAATAAAATATGTTATTGGGCATCTACAAAGTTCATAAGGCAGAGACCATTTTATTATTGATAAACTTTTCAAGTTTTTGTGCTTCATATTTTCAGACTAAATTTAAATCTATTCCTCTGCTGTTTGATAGGTTTCCTATGTCTCTTCTGTTTCTCATGCAATGGAATTAATGTCTCTTGCCAGATTTCTGACTCACTGAAAAGCCTTTCACACATGCTGCCACATTAGTTAGGAACCTGCATTGTGTAACTTTGAAAGATTACATTGTGTTAAAAATGCTCTGTTTATTAGATGATCTTGTACAAGGTTGGAACTAATCATCTGGATGACTTGTTGACATTATAAATTTGTGATTAAATTTGAGGTTTACTGTAGCCAATTACTTTGCCATGCCAACAGTACAGTCTCTCTTTATCTCATTTCCCTAAAATTTGGGTATCTCTGTCCAACAAAAGCAGGGGAGCTGAACTATGTATATTATTTAAAATTTAAATTAACACAGTTGCTGGTTTCACAGCATGATCAAGACATAATTTAGTCATACTAGCATTTTTATGTTGCTTATCTAATCAGCTGTGCTTTTACTCTGGATTCTGGGCTGCAAATCTCCAGTATAATTCTCTCGGGATTTGCCTAGCAGTCAGAGCAAAGCAAAGGGACTTAACTCTGATGTTTCCCTTCAGTCTTTTGTCACTATCTGTTTAAATTTGTATGAACTGCATAGTCTTAAGTCTCAATAAATTTTTATCTATCTTTGGAACTACTTCTTTTAGCTCCCACCATAAAGCATATTTTACTTGATCAAGAAAGTGTTAGTCCTCACTAGTCTACTGAGTATTGTTTGCGTTTCTTTCCTATTGTGTCCCTGTTTTAGTTCCAGTAGTAAGAAAAGACATTGCATTAAGTTTTCATTACTCATGATTTGATGAACTTCAAATAACATCAAATATTAATTCAAACAATCTTTATTTTATATACATATAAAACTTTTTTTTAATTTGAACTACTGTTTCAAAACTTTATAGACTTATCCACAATGCTGCACAGTTCAAACACTTCTTTTATCTCACTGTCTTAAAATATAAGAAACAACGTGTGAGTCAAAGAAAATGAATCAAATAACTCTTCTCTGAAGCCAAACTCATCTTTCCATGTATTTCACCCTTGAGATGACAAACATAGATATTACTTTGACTCCATCTAGGATAGTTTAATGCACAAAGGCAATTTAGCATATTTCTTTTTGCTAATAGACAAATAAGGGTATTATTAAATATGAATGTACTTAAATTTAAATATATTAAGGGAGAATGTTAAACAGATACTAATTTCAAAAAATGTTTCTTATCTTGTAGGTAAAATAGCAGTCAGTCCTCACAACAATTTGTTTCAGCAAGAGCACAAGCAGAACAAGCAGTTTCTAAAGGAGTTCTGAACTTGTCTGCTTACCTTTTTGTAGGATAGGATTGATTGATCCAGAAATCATCAGAGAAAAATTTTACATGAATGCAAGGCTACATTCATTTATCCTAAGTCAAATGACCAAAGAGGAATAAATCAGCTCCTGGAGGTAGCTAGCTGCTTTCTGTTGTGTTGGCACTTCCCCACACCAAACAGCCAGTTCCCCTCTGTAACCACTGCAATGCTGTGGATTGATAGGTTTTCATAATGACTGATGCATCTGGCTTTTTCCCCGACCTGTGTAGATGGTGATTGAAGGCTAGCAAAATATTCTTGTGAACGTAAATGTTTCTCTTCTCCTTTCACCAAGGCTATTGCAAGCAATGACTCATCTCTCACCTAACATCTTCGTTATTTCAGGCTGGGCATCAAAAAAGGCAAATCAGTTGCTACTTGCCATAGTCTATCCCTAGATGACTGGACACTGCCAAAGTTAAATGAGTACTGCACTTAGACACTATCAGTGGCAAAATGCAGATATCTCAAGGCCCATAGAAGGATTGGGAAATTGCAGAGCTAATGAAAATAAAAGGCCAATTGCTAAAAGGGCAATTGACCAGGATGCCCAGAGAATATTTAAAAGGTCCTAGGGGAAAAAAAAAAATCCCTCTATCATATCACTACTTACTTCTTCTGCCTCTCTAATTTCACTGCCTATTAACACCAAGGTCCAGATGAGCTGAAGAATGTCAGGGTTAAGTGCAATACAGTCAAGGCTGTTTCAGTCTGAGACCATCCATTACTTGGTATTTATGTAGGTCTGAGATTCATCAAGAATTAAGAACTGTGTATCATTCAGAGAGTTTTAAGATTTTGACAGCTGCCTTTAGGGGGATTAATCACAATGACTTCAGTAAGGGTTAGATGTCTAAACTGAGCAGAGGTGGGAGGGTTCTGAAGATGGACAAAATAGGCAATTTGAACAGCTATGGACTTTCACTTGTCTAAATTTGGATGAATAGCAGATGCTGATGTTGATGGAAGGCTAAGGATAGGCAGTATGAATCATGGATTGATACTTAATAATTTAAAACCTCCAGATGGCTAATTTATGGTAGATAAATTCAGGTTTTAGAGGATAATCACATCACCTTATTTTAGGTATATAAATTAGGTACCAAAATTAGAAAGCTGTTCTTTCTATGTTCCATCTGTAGCCATCAGGAAAACACCGGTCTTCTAGAAGATAAGCCAAAATTAGACTTGTACTCTGAACTCTAGCAAAGCATGCTGCTCTCTGCTGACTTTAAATTATATGTTGATAATTATTTCTCCTCTATCTAAGTTGATTGGATGGCTATAGACTCTATGAAATAATTCTTTCCCCAGATTGAAGGAGCTTGAATATACATGAGCATAGCCAGGGGATCAAAATTCCAGAAGGCTAAAAATGAATCAATTTCTTCAGAGTTTGGGTTGAACATGCAAGTTTATAATGTAATCCAGCGGAAATCAATATTCTTTCATTTGGGGATGCAGTAGACACAGGGAAACTTTTGCTTGTTAAGCTCTGGAGAGATTTCCAGAAAAGGAAATAGTTAACATAGATCAAGCAAAACACATCAATTCATGAGTACAATGCAGAGAATTCTTCTGTCAGGTGCACAGGCTAAAGCTGCCTACAGGCAGTTTTAATTGACATGCATAGCATTCATGAAATAGATAAGCCATGCAAATACTGACCTTGCCAGCATGAAAAAAGGCAATATTAACATATGGATACCCTTCATCCATTTTATAATGATTTATACTGGAAGAAATGCTAATGAAAAAGAATCTTATGTGCCCATGTACCCATTCAACAACCTGCATGTATATTACTGGGGTAAATACATGTTTATTATAGCCCATGAAAGGAAAATAAAAAACCTTAGTTTTGGAATATGAGAGTATCAAGGAAGCATAAAATTGCTTACATGAAGTACAAATCTTTCAGTAGGATTTTCACTTATAAATCCAAATGGTAATGATTCATTCACACCTTCAGTTTGAGCTTTCAGGGACTGAAATTGATTTCCTTCATTCTGTCCTGAAGAAGTCTGGTGTGTGACTTTTCTTCCCAAAGTATCTCCAGCAGCATAAAGACCCAAATCAGATGCTAAAGCAGTGTTTAGATTATTTCTGAAATCAACATCAGGATGTTCATGTTGTCCACTGCCTATCCCCTGTCAGAGACTGAACTAGGTATGACATACTGTCAGTGTGGTAGGCACTTTCTGCTAAATAGTATATACAACTTCCAGTGACATTAGAAGATTGAAGAGGTAGGACTCAGGCCTGTGACCTCTGAGCGTACATTAACCTGAAGTGGGGCTTTCATCATCAGTTGACTGGGGGGATTTTTTATTTATTTGTTTACCCTGGCTTCAGTTTTGTCCTGAAAGCATGGCAAAATGCATAAAGTATAAGAGATCAGCTATTGGAAGGGTGAAAGAGGTCTGACTACTTCCTTGACATATTAAATTTTATATTTATATGAAGACGTATGAAACATAGTGTGAAGCTGATATGACATTTCCACTTCACATCACGACCATACATTTGACGTGATGATGCAGCATGTGTGAAGCTGATCTGAAGACTTCAAGAAGTAAATGTACCAATTATGTGAAGACACACTATTCTCCAATTATGTCAGTGGTTTTATTTGAATAATTATGGTCTTTCTTCATAGTTAACAATAAGAAGAACAATAAAAGCAACAGTATTGACAACTAATGCAACTAATGGCTTGCATTTCCAGTTTTGTCTGTAGCTGTAGCCAGTTATCAGTCAATGCAATGTACCAAGATAGATACTGTAGTCGTTCACCTGTTTTGCTCCCCAAAGTTGGTGCATAACTTAGTTTGTGAGCAGAAGACTACACTAGAAGAGGTCCAGCCGTTAATGATAGTTTACTGCCATATAATGCTGAGTGATGCAATAAGGAACACATATAAGGAGAGTAATATCATACACAAAATAAGTAATTATCTTGAGATGAAAGTAATATACCATACTGAAAACAACAGCACCTTGATGACATTTCTCACAGAAAAGGTTTCTATATGAAAATGATTCATTTGGGAAGCATGACTACATCTTAGGCACTGATCTTCAAACTTTCACCTTCAAACTACCATAATGCCACACGACTGTAGTCACAATTTTTTTCAGCCTTCCAAGGTGCAGTCATCAGCATTCTCACAGTATGTATAATTGTCTTTTTATGGTTATAAAACTGCAGCAATGGAAGGTGACAGCCTGTGCTGGTTAAATGGAACCCTGCAGTGCCATTTCCTGATAACACGGAATATTATGTATGGCACCTGCACAACCTTGGGATTATGAAAAGCCAGGATAAGAAAAGACAAAGAAAACCTTGGGGAAAAGAGGATAATCTATATTTAGTCAATTTGTGACAAGAGTAACAGAAATTCTGCTGGGAAAGAGCAGAATAGGACTTCAGGCAAGCTTACTCTTTCCAGCTAATTTTATGTAGCATGTCACAGTGTGATAACCTTGGTATGAGAACAAGCCCAGAGGTGTTTCTTCTTTCAGATTCATTGAAGTCCTTGTACTAATTAAGCTGTATGTAAACAACCCCACTGTGCGATAGCTTAGGCTTGCTTCCTCACCATTGTGCCTTCCTCTGACATGAAACACTACTGATAAACCTTGTTTGCATCCTGGCTGTCCTGTCTTGCATACTGTGTCAGATTTTAGTTCTGCCTGTTCTCTTTGAGCCTCTCACTAGATTTCATTCATTTTTTTTTTTCCTGTATGATATCACTCACTCCATTCTAATCACCCTACAAGAGTCATAAGTGTGCGTATCATTTTGGCACTACTCAATACTTTCCTATACGCTTGTCTAGGCCACTACCCTAATACGATCTTCTAAGTCTCCTGTTTCAATAGTTCTAAAATTTCTTGGATCTCTATCTTCTGCTGCACAAACTGTAAATTCTTAATTTTCTCTTTCAGGTAATATTAATTAATAAATAATCTGTTTCTGTAGAGGTTTTTTATTTCTTTTTCAGTAGTATTTTCTGTAAACCCGGAGCTATATTATTGTGTTGGTCTTAGCTTTGAAAGTAATTCTGCCTTGTAACAGTAGATATATACTTACATTCATACATGAGTTCAATCATTATCATTAAGAAGACTTAAATTACAATTTGATTTTCAATGTTTAAATAAAAAATAAAATAAAAAACAAAACAAAACAAAATCGGAAACAGTAATGAAAAAGACTCAGGAACATAATATATGTATTATTTCCATATAACTATTGTGTGGTAAATAACTCATACCATGACCTCTCACCTTGTCTGTTAAAAATACAGAAAGATTTCTGCCTTCTGGTTGCTTTGTTCGTCCTTCAGTGTCAGCGGTCTCTTGTATTGCATATCATCTTATCAAATAAAAAAGAGATCTTTTTAGTATCCAGAAGGAGCCCATGACTTCCCATCCTGTGTCTGGAGGAGAGTGAATGCTACTCAGATCATTCAAGACATTCTTATAGGGAATTTCTTCAGCCATGGTTTATAAGTTAAGAATAGTCAGATACCTCCACACAACTATTTCTAGTGGTTTCCACTAAGTACCTGTCTTCTTAGGCAGTCTTTTTAGATGTGCCTTCTAAAACATCAAGGCCTGGATTTACACATTTCATTTATGTGACTGATGGAATGATGAACCTGGGAGAGCAATTCCCTGTGCTCACTATGCTGTCACTTGAGCAAGATGTGTGCATATTTGATAACCTGGGGCACTTGGGAGACAACTGAGGTCTTTGGAGGAATGATTCATCCTCTGAAGGTACTTGCTGTTGTCTGTTGTGACATCTATAATATCCTGCTGAAGCCTAAATGTCTATAATATTATGGTATGCTTAGGTACTTGAAGCTTGTGTGATGAATCTAAGTCTTGTCTGTTTCTAAAGAGTCATATAAACAACATGTACAGGTTGACTGGTATTAAGATTCAGAAGTCCTTTGTTGGAGCTGATCCACTCGTGATTATAGAAATCATAATCTTATGAAAAGTCTCATTCAGGATGGTCATCATACTTTCTTATTATAGTCAGGGAGTGTATTGAGAGCAGAGCAGAAATAAATGAAAGTGAGAAAGTGATAGCAAAAACTATACCAATCTTTTTCAAGTATCTGGGTAGGAACTCTGGAACAGGACACAGAGAGACAAACTTTCCAAAATAGGTAAGTCTTTTAAAATAGTTTAACCAGGCCTAGCAACAGTAATCTAACTGGAAACTTTCAGACACTTTTAATAACATGGATCATATTATATTAGCATAATGTCATGTATTGATGGGGAATGTACTCCCCAAAGTGTCTTTTAACTCAGCATTTCTCATTAATTCTCCCCACTGCATGGGACTTCTTTAAACTGCTAGGCTTTTTTTTTTTTAAACATATATAAATTTGTCTTAGATGACTAAGCTAATCTACTGACAATTTTTTTAAGTTTTTCCCAGCTGGAAATTGCTAATATATTTTCTTTTATTTTTTTTCTTTTTTTTTTTTTTTCTGATGTGAAGATATTACATTCTCATCTCCTGCTATACATTAGATAATTCTTTTTGGTTTTGCTTTTTAAGCACAGAATATATTGCAATCAAAAGAGCTAAACTCCTTTGCTAGCTAAGAGGTATACACCGGAGACAGCTTTCAAAAAGTCAGATCAAGCTTATGAAGTACTATAGAGATTATGTCCTTGTACTCTTCTAGAAGAAATAAGAAATCAATTTTCTTTGCAATATTTATTTTTCAAAATAACAATTCTAAGGCAAACTGGTAGTTTATGTGCGGAACCAAATCATTCTTTCCATGTCAAGTAGAACAACTTTGTCAGACTCACTTTGCTGATGACATTCATGTCATGCTGTTAAATAAAAGCTGACGGAATGTACGACATGACTAGATCTTACTTATAAGGATCAATTTTCTTTTCCAAAAAAAAAAAAGTTCTTCTTTGGAGTGGTTTTGAACTGTCAAGGGAAGACAATATCCTGGCAGTAAGGCATCCCCTTAGGCAGTTTCAGAGTTCTCATCAATGATATAGGCATCACTGCCCATGTCTCAATAGAGTCCCAATTCTTCCCATCAGTTTTGGGATATGCCCATCTATGTTAAGTTCCACTGAAATGTATTGAGCGAGAAAGAGTATAATTTGCTGTATAGAGAACATTTCTCATTCCCAAAGTCTAATTTCTGAAATTATTTCTTCATGTATGTAAGTGTCACTAAAGCAACTCTAGAAAACTGAGTGGAAAGTCCTTATTGTACCAAGCACTGTACCTATGCAGGCAGATGAAACATGCAAGCACACACATGCACACACAGATGTACTCTTGCTGAATGATAAAGTCTGAAATGTTAACAGCTGGTACCAAAATGGTAACAATTAGAAATACTTTTTTTTAGGGGTTTTTTTTAGGTTTATTTTTAGATATATCATAATGGTAATAACTTCTTTGAGCACACAGAAGAATGGTGAAGAGCAATAGTCACCCCAAATGGCATAGTTAAATAGCACAGAGACAAAAAGGTCAACACAGAACAATCTCAATTCAGATCCAACAAAAATTACTGTAATTCCTCAACAAGGCACCTAATTAGAATCATGCATATTGGCAGTTTTAACATTTTTACTTCATGCTCTGGACCAAGACAAAAATTACCATGATCCTTTATTTGTTCCAAGTGCCTACAATAGTAACTACTAAATTCCAGAAATGTTCATTGATGCACATGAAGTCACTAGCACTAGTGACACAGCCACCTTGTTCAGTGGGAGCTATAGTTAGGGGTCTTGCCAAAAGACATCTTAGTCCAGAGAGTTTTATCAGGGGTACTATCTGTTACAATCCACATATGCCTGTGTGTCTGTTGTGGGAGTAATTGTGCAGATACTCAGTCCTATTTGTTTTTGGATGGAAACTGACTCTATCCTTGCAACTGCAAATACAGGGTTTGAGCACCCTTGTAAATTAATTTATTCAGCATTGGTACAGGATCTGAAGGGAAAGCCAACAGTTGTTTCTTGGGTTTCAGTAGCTTTAAGGGCTGTTATAGACCCTGTCAAAAGACGAAAAGGCTTTTCACATGAGTAGGAGCTAGTCTCAGCGTTAATGAAATAATACCAGTTGTTTGTCTCACCATCACTGAGTCTGAGAATGAGAGTTAAAAACATAGAATCACATAATTATTTTTGTCGGAAAGACTTTTGTGTCTCCTTTTGGGAGAACAGGCTGACCCCTACCTTGCTACAATCTCCTTTCAAGTAGTGGTAGAGAGCAATAAGGTCTCCCCTGAGCATCCTTTCCTCCTGACTAAACAACCTGAGTTCCCCCTGGGGCAAACCAGAGACCTTATCAATCTCTGTAACTATCTGAAAGGAGACTGTACTGAGGTGAGGTTTGGTCTGTTCTCCTCAGCAACAAGTGATAGGACAAGAGGAAATGGCCTCAAGTAGAGCTGGGGAAGTTTAGGTTGGACATTAGGAAAAAAATCATCACTGAAACGGTTTTAAAGCATTGGAACAGGCTGCCCAGGGAAGTGGTGAAGTCACCATGCCTGGAGGTATTTAAAAGAAGTGTAGATGAGGTGTTTGGGGACATGGTTTAGTGGTGGGCTTGGCAGTGTTAGTTTAATGGTTGGACTCAATGAACTTGAAGGTCTTCTCCAATCAAAATGATTCTATGATTCCCTAAGTGGTGCAGCAGCTCACTAAACAGTTCCCCTTGGATTACAAGAGCTTCATTCTGGTCCCCATCTCTGTCTTCCAGATCAGGGAGCTGGGCACCCAGACAACAACTGGTCTTACTATTAAAGACTGAAAAAAGTATTTCAGCCTTTTCCTTATCCTTTTTTCACTATGTTTTCCCTCACATCCAATAGGAGATGGAGACCCTCCTTAGTCTTCCTTTTGTTGCTAATGTACTTGTATAAACATTTTTTATCATCTGTTATGGCAGTAGCCACATTAAGTTCTAGTGGGGCTTTGGTCCTTCTCATTTTCTTTCTGCATAACTTCGTGAGATCCTTGTAGTTTTTTGGATGGCCTGCCCCTTCTACCAAAGGTCATGCACTGTCTTTTTTTTTTTTTTTTTCAAATTCCGGTGAAAGCATTCTGTTCATCCAGGCCAGTCTTCATCTTCACCATCTTGTCTTTTGGCATATGGGGACAAGCTGCTCCTTCACCTCGAAGATTTCCTTCTTGAATAATGTCCAGCCTTTCTGGACTCCTTTGCCCTTCAGGACTGCCTTCCAAGGGATCTGTCAACCAGTTTCCTGAACTGGAGAAAATCTGCCTTCCAGAATTCCAAGGTTGCAGTTCTACAGACCCCCGTCCTTACTTCTCTGAGAATTGAAAACTATCCTTTCATGATTGTTATGCTCAAGATGGCCTCCAACTGTCACATCACCCACAAGTCCTCTGTTCACCATAAACAGGTCTAGCTCAGAGCCTTCCCTAGTTGTCTCACTCACCAGCTGTGCCAGGAAGTTATCTTCCACATGCTCCAGGAACCTCCTGGACTGTTTCCTTTCTGCTGTGTTGTACAAACATCTGGTAAGTTGAAGTCCCCCACGAGAACAAGTGCTAGCAATTGTGAGACTTACTAGCTGCTTATAGAATTTTTGTCTGCCTTTTCATTCTGGTTAGATGGCCTATAACAGACTCCTAACATAATATCTGCCTTGTCATCTGTACTCCTGATTCTTACCCATAAATACTCAACACTATTATCACTTTCATTAAGCGCTAGACAGTCAAAACACTCCCTAAAATACAGGGCTACCCCACCACCTCTCCTTTCTTGTCTATCCCCTGTGAAGAGTCTATAGACATCCATTGCAACACTCCAGTTGTGTTAATCATCCCACTATATCTCTGTTCATACTGTACTTGTAGGATGAATGATTGCTCATAAAAGAATCCTAACTTCAGCAAAAGAATGTTTGACCAGAGGAGGCAACAGTAAAGACCAATATCAGAGGTGACCAGGAAAGTATATTCCCATGACAGTCATGGAAGCACACTTAACTGAAACCCTCTTCTGTAGTAGAAAGGTACTTTATGAACATTGTTTAAGAAGCAAAGCTGCTCTAATACAATGATGAATCACCTCTAGGGTGCTCAAACACACATAGCCACAGAGACTGGGGAGCCTTGCTGAAAAGCAAGTTTTAGTTGCTCTAAAACTAACTGTAGTTAACAAGTCAACATTGTCACAAGCTCCTAGTGAGTCTAAATAGAGAATTATAGCACATAACACCGTGTATACAGGAAATAAGATGTGTAATTAGAAATAATCGGTCTTTTCATGTATAATTTCTATGACTCTGTCATCAATGCTTTAATCTTATCCCTTTATTTTGCTACCACCATCTCTTCTCTTTAATATCATTTCCTTTATGGGTGAAGGAGCATTTAAATAACATTTAAAGCCTATATCCACCATTATAATAAGATTGAATGAATATTTCTGCAGAAATAGAGCATAACTCCTGCTTTTTTTTTTTTTTTTTATAGGGAAATTTCACCATTTCTCTCTGGTTATTCAAATTCTTGCAGCCTTGTCTTTATCCCTAGAGACTCACAGCAGTAGCTGTTACATGACTGATGGCTGGCTAAAAACATCAAAGAGTACAACTGTGTCTTAAGACTGAGAGCATACAAGTCGGGGCAGAAATCTATACAGAGGAGGAGCTTGTCCTGCTATAAGTCTCAATAGACTCTGAGAACAAGTATGTAAACACCTCTTTCAAACACTGTTTATAGATATACTTGTTTAAAAATAGTTAATCAATCTAGTTCTAGATCATCATTATGCAAATTTCCTCTTTGTATGCTTAAAATAAGCAAGTCTCTTCTTTCAGAAGAAATGCATGACCATACTGTCAAATATTACTTAATAAGAGGATTATATTGGATTTGATTTTTCTTAAGACTGTTTAATAGAGAGCAGTTTCTCTTTTCATCTTTAGCAAGCCCCTTGCTTTCAGCATATTGGGTTGGATTTGGCATTAGTCTTAACTGACATAGTTTTAATGATTTCACTTGAATCATTTACAGTAAGACTCCATATATTATATCATTTTATGTAAATAGAAGGCTCCATGAATGCTATAATCCATGTACTAAGATGGAATGCAGGGAAATAGAGTAGCTTGGTTTGTGGCCTTAGGCCCATGAAATGTATAGGTTGAAATGAAAGATTATGCAACAGCAGAGGTGTCTAATTTGTCTTCTGTTCAATTCTCTTTCTATTGATTTATAAAATATATCAATATGTTATCCCCTAAACAGACACTTGGAAAATAAACAGTTGCAAAAAGTTGGGTGAATTTAATATATACAAAAAAAGAAAAAAAGAGGAAAGATGAGTAAAAGCATAAACCATAGTAAAACAAAAAGAAGGGAAAACAGAGAGGAAAAACAGGTTCAGTCATGTAATTCACCTCATGAGGTAGTCTGTGTGTTATGAGCATTAGCAGAGATCCTCAATTTTGATGGAATGTTACATTAGACAGTTGCAGATTCTGTTCTTGGACAAAGTGTAGACATTGTAGTTTTCTCAGGATGTTTTAGGACAAGACAACCATGGATTTGTATTACATTAATTTGCTTCTGCAGTTTGGATTAATTAAGTTTACATCTGGCTGATGAACAGGAGGCAGGTACAGAAGGGGATACAGTTAGAGTCTAGTTATGCACTCAGGAGGGAAGCTGAACACGTTTGAGGTAAGAATTAATTTGCTCCTGGGACAATCTTCTTGGATCCAGTGAAAGAGCATTCAGAAAGGATAAAATCTGTCATTACCTACTGTCTTCTTCAATCACCTCTGTGTTAATACAAGGGCCCACTACACAAGTTCACAGGGCTAGAGGAAGAAGTGAATTTAAGAATACCATCTTCTTAAATCTGTTTGTTCAACCCAATAAGACTGAAGTACCTGCTCAGCTAATCATGGAAGTAGCTCATCCATATTTCCTAAGATTAGTTATTTGGCTGAGAACCAAGAACACAACTAAGTTAAAAAGAAGTTGTAAGAAATCAACAAGAAAAAGGTATTCCAGAGTAATTTTGATTTATTCTATAGCATTGTGCTTTGCCTGTCTGACTTTTGCTTGCCTGAACTTCAAAGAATTTCAAACAGCATTAGAACATATTAATGTCTCTTACTCAGCAATTTCATCCTTCATACATGTCTTTGAAAATCTGTGCATTGGTTCCAAAGAAATAGATGTTATGCAAATTAAAACAGAGTAATTCCTCTGGAATTGCAAGATATGTAGAGTTTAAACCATTGGGAAATGTATGGAGACAAAAGGGATAAAACTCTGAGCCCTTTGATCCCAGAAGCATTACCCCCTTGTGCCTGAGCTAAAGAAGAACCATGTGCAATGCATACTAACCCCATGGCCCTGTCTACCATAGTCCTAGTTGAATAGAGGCTATGCAAGTTCCACCACCTTAACAAGAGTCTTCAGTCAGGAGGTTGTGTGAGGGATGAAAATGAGATGTAAGGATGGACTAGGTGCACTGAAGGCTAAGAAGAAGGCAGAGATAATTCAAGGCAAGAGAATTTACTGATACACTTTTTTGCCATGGCATATAAGGAATTCGCCTTATATATGTGCAGTGTCCAAGCAGGGGTTCATCTTCTCCACTTCATTTGGCTCCAGCTAATTGAGTCCACACTGACAGGAGTGTTGCATTCAGAAATGCCTCCCCTTTTCTGGGGACCAGCTGTCTAACTCCAGACTTCAGCCAGAGTGTAAGCAGGCCCAAGTGCATGATATATAATCAGTGAGTTAATCATCTACAATAAAATCCAGCTTTAGGCTGACACAACATCAAAAAACACTTCAAAGCTCTTAGAAAAAATACACACTTTTCTATGCAGACACATTCTATATAACTCATACGAAAAAGAGGTCTATCTTTTTCTCAGTTACATGATTGATTTTGATAATGCGTGATTTTTATTGAGGGATGCCCCAGTGAACTGTTAGCTATTTACTGATTTGGTGTTTGAGAGCAACACACACCTTGCTGGCACATCAGACATTAAAGACATACTGACTTAGCCCTTGTCTGTAGCTGTGAAAGTCACAGATCCTTTGGCTGTAAGAATGCTAATCTACCAGGGACAAATACAAGTGTGCATGGAAGTCCCCAACTAAATGATAGGGAGATGTGGTGTAGAAAAATACAATCAAGGTACTGACATTCCTGGTGGCAATGCCTTGGTCACGCTCAAAATATTGTTCATAAGTAAAGAGCAAAGAATTTATTGCTAGTATAATTGAAATCTTAATAGTCTAATCAAAGTATTTTTAGTTCAGATGTAGAATCACAGAATTGTTTTGTTTGGAGAAGACATGTAAGATCATTGAGTCCAGCCATTAACCTAATGCTGACAAGTCCACCATTAAATCATGTCACTAAACTCCACATCTACATGCCTTTTAAATACTTCCAGAGATGGTGACTCCACCACCGCCCTGGGCAGCCTGTTTCAGGGCTTGACAACCCCTTCTGTGAAGAAATTTTTCCTAATGTCAACCTAAACCTCCCCTGATGCAACTTGAGGACATTTCCTCTTGTTCTATCAGTTGTTACTTGAGAGAACAGACCAACCCCCACCTCACTACAAGCCTCCTTTCAGGCAGTTGTAGAGAGTGAGAAGGTTTCCTCTCAGACTCCTTTTCTCTAGGCTAAACAACCCAAGTTCCCTCATCCTCTCTGCAAAGATTTGCTCTTGAGAACATTCATCAGTTTCTTTGAATTTCTTTGGACACACTCCAGCACCTCAATGTAACTTTTATACAAAAAG
The DNA here is from genome assembly GCA_024605025.1 of Megaceryle maxima. Taxonomy (NCBI): domain Eukaryota; kingdom Metazoa; phylum Chordata; class Aves; order Coraciiformes; family Cerylidae; genus Megaceryle; species Megaceryle maxima. Next base: position 70,465 of record JANHGN010023763.1, on the reverse strand, counting down.
TCCAGAAAATGTTTCAATAATAATAACAACAACAATAGTTCAAAACTACTATACAAACCCTTTTTCCTAGTGTTACACTAATATTTCTGCTGTTCCTGTGAGTTCTAGTCTCAGTGGTTTCATTCTGGGGTGAGCGTGTTAAGCTGAGTTGTCATCACCTGGATTCCATCGCCAGGAGCAACATGATGTTCATGCTCCATGTTTGTGTTTCTTCTTCAATCTAGGATCCATTTTGAATTATTTTCGTGTCTGCTAACATACTTTCACACCAAATTCTTTATTCTACAATTCCACATTACATTTGAATTTATAAATTCATAGAATATCAAGTTGGAAGAGACCTCAAGGATCATCTGGTCTACACAAGATGGCCCAACACCCCGTTCAGACAAATCTTAAAAGTGTCCAACAAAATCATCCTAGAGATCACAAATCATAGCTTTCAATATATGAAAATGTAAGACAGAAATATTTTAAGTTATAACTGTTCAAGGCAATATGGTATACAGGGATATTGTCCCATGTGCCTTTCAATTCATGCTGGTAGTGACGGTATGCATTACAATGACTTAAGCAGCATTGTCTAATGAATGAATACTTAATGAGCCTCCATTAAGATTAGAAATACCCTGTTTTAAACCACTAGATCATTACTTTTATAAGATATTTTCTACTGCAGAGGACTTAAAGCAAACAGAGCGGTTCTTTGAAGCCAGATGACTGCTTAAGGCACAGCAAAAAAGAAAGAATTATTAATTGAAGGAAATATGAAACCCAGTTTAGGTAAGAAACCATACAGAGAAAAAGCAGCTTTGAAATTTATTTTTTGTTTTTCTTTGTTGGTTTGGAAACAAGCAATTTGTAATGTCAAGATAAGAGCTTTGACTTTCACTACTGTGGGTGAAGTAGATAGTAAATCATTAATTGTTTTGTTTGTTCCTTCCATCTCTTTGCCCTGGATTTGGATTGGATCAGAATTAGTTAAAGGTATTGGGTTTGCATGGCCAGGTTTTGGTATTGGAAAAGACACATGGTGGAGCAGTTCATGTGGAATGGCAGAGAAGGACTCACACTGCAGACATTTATGAAGGACTGTCTCCTATGGGAGAAACCCCACACTGGAATGGAACAGGGGTAGAGGGTGAGGAGTCCTCCCTCAGAGAAGGAAGGAGCAACAGAAACAACATGTGATGAATTGACTGCAACCCCCATTCCCAATCTCCCTGTGCCACCTGGAAGGGAGGAGGTAGAGAAAACTGGGAGAAAAGTTAAGCCTGGGAAGAAGAGAGGGGTGGGGGAAAGGTGTTTTTAAAATTTAGTTTTTCTTTGTCATTATTCTATTCTTATTTGATTGGTAATAAATTAAATTGATTTCCCCCAATTATGGTGATAGTAATTGGTGAATGTCTTTATTTTGACTCATCAACTTTTTGTTATAGTTTTTCTTCCCTGTCCAGATGAGAAGAAGAGTGATAAAGCAACTTGGTTGGCACCTGGCATCCAGCCAGGGTCAATTCACCACACTAAAAATCATAGAGTATGAGACTTTTTATACAGAATGTCCCTTTAGTTGTCTTATATTGGTTGGGCTTTTATTGCAGGACATTTAGTATCTTAGAAAGAAAACACAGCCTAATGCTTAAGGAAATAGAAGCTAGGAGCTTGTGACACATGGACATGGAGCTCCCATACATAGTGAGATAGGATGAAGAGTTATCTTAAGAATTATGTAAGAGAGATTTAAGTGCCTAAAGAGATGACTAATTGCCTGATGGGATTTTGAAAGCTCTTGAGACATGTAAAGTTAAATGTGAAGCTGGATGTCCACAGTATATCTGTTTCCCTAGGTGCACATCCAATGAAAGAAATGAAAGATTTCCTATCAAAATAATTAGAATGAAAATTATGACTGTGGGTACTTCTATTGAACTTTGTCTGATTTATCTATAGACTAATAATTATAGGTCTAATCCAGTGTTCATAGTATTCAATGAAATAATTTCTACTGACTTAATAGACTTTATATCAAGTTTTCATAATCATAGTAAGTCATTCTGATTGAGGAATTAATCTCAGAGAATTATAGTGTATTTGTGGACAATATGATAATAGAAAATGGGCACAAATTTTAAACTGTTTTCTATAAATTATTCATCTAATTAACTTGCATCTAGATAGACAGATAGATGAATTATGCATTAATAATTATGCATTCCATATAACCTTTTGTGATACGATGAAGGATCCATCCATCAGCAGAAAGATTCACTGTGAAGCATTTTCAAAGACTCCTATTTAACTTCAAGTTACCAACTAATAAATAAAGAATGGCTGTAGGCTGGCACTGTTCAAAAATCAAGATGAAGGAAATGCTGTGTGGCAGAAGCAGTATTTCTATTACATTCCTCTTCTCTTAGCTCCTCTATGTCAGTGTGATTATTCTTTTAGAAAACGCAGAATGGGAAGAGATCAATGGAGAATATATAGGCACAGGACCCAGCCCTCAGGTATTCTATTCTCAGAGTTTCCCATAGGGAAATTTTAAACCTAACGATGTCACAGATTAAATTCTTGTTGAAATTAATGAGTTTAACAATTAATCCTTTCAGCAGTCCCTGTATCTTTGGTGTGAGTTTAGGATACTTGTCATTTCCTTCCATCTGGCTTGTCCTCGATTTAAAAAAAAAAAAAAAAAAAAAAGGAATGAGTTATATCCAACACATAAATAAATCACTATTAGATTTGGCAGAAGGAAAGCAATTTTAAATTTAGGGGTCACTGCTATTCTTTTTTAATTTCATGCTTTCCTGTGTATACAGTCATCTGTGTATGCATGGCTGGGTGCAAGATTACGCCTCTGCACAAATGGCTCAGTGTGTGTGCATGTGTAGCTCTGTGCATGTGTGAACAGTTTCATGTATTTGTGTCTCTGACTTCATGGCTCCATGGGTGCATGCTGGTGTGCATGTATGCACACATGTCTCTGTGTATGGCTCCATGTGTTTCAGACTGATGGAGGAAGGTGATGTCTTCACGTTGTGGACATATGTGCAAAACACAAACTTTATGTTTGTTTCTTTCCAAGATAAGAACGGTGCAGCTGTTTCACTGTGGCTTATCTCACTTTAGTGACCTAAAGAGTTATCTGCAAATGGACATAAGATAATTCAGTCTTCATGCTGCATTCTCAGCAGAAATGCAAGAAAGTTTCAGTTATAGGATTTAATAGTGTGGTAAGGAGGTTATTAGAGTACATTGTATGGACTGTTTTATTGTAGTGATTTCACATCATACCATGAAAATAACTCAAATCATCACCCCTGAGACTGTATAGCTTGTCACTGTCATTTTCAACGCTGGATAATGCCACACTTGAATGTGTGTGAGTGCATATCTGCAGAGGTAAAATAATTAAAATGGAAATTCAGCAATGTCAGTGTGGATATACAAAATGTGGGAGAGAAAAAACCAAGTTCTGATATGGTGCTATTTGGCCTCCTTTTCCTGCCTGTGCCATTGTGTGTGATAGGTGGGTATGTTTGTAGGTATTCACATCCATGTCAGAAACAAGGCTAGTGAGCTAGGCAGAAAAGGTGTAATTCTCATGACCTATCTTAAGGAAATAGGCACTGCTGCCAGTGTTACTGTGCCTGCCATTCACCCCAGACCCATGTTTCACTGTGATCAAATTTGTGGGCACTGAACTTGCAGACAGGTATGAAAAGAATCTTTATCAATGACCTGGACAAGGGATCAAGGACACCATAAGTAAGTTTGCAGGCAACACCAAGCTGAGTGGTAGTGCTGATCTGCGTGAGGGTAGGGAGGCTCTACAGATGAATCCAGACAGGCAGGATTGATGGGTCAAGGCCAATTGTATGAGGTTCAATAAGGCCAAGTGCCAGGTCCTGCTGCTCAGACACAGCGCCATGCAATGCTACACGCTTGAGGAAGAGCGGATGGAAAGCTGACCAGCAGAAAAGGACCTGAGAATGTTGGTAGACAGATCACTGGATATGAGCCAGCAGTGTTCCCAGGTAGCCAAGAAGGTCAGTAGCATCCTGGCTTGTATCAGAAATAGTGTGGCCATCAGGACTAGGGAAACAATTGTCCCCTGCACTCATCACTGGTGAGACCACACCTCAAATACTGTGTTCAGTTTTGGGTCTGTCACTGTAAGAGAGACATTGAGGTGCTGGAGCATAGCCAAAGAAGGACAACAGAGGTGATGAAGGGTCTAGAACACAATTGTTGTGAGAAGTAGCTGAGGGAACTGGGTTTCTTTAGCCTGGAGAAAAGAGGCTCAAGGGAGACCTTATCACTGTCTACAACTACCTGAAAGGAGGCTGTAGAGAGTTGGGGGTCAGTCTATTCCCCCAAGTAACATGTGGTAGGACAAGAGGAAACGGCCTCAAGGGAGGTTTAGGTTGGATGCTATGAAAAATTTTCTCATTGAAAGGATTGTAAAGCATTGGAACAGTCTGCCCAGGGAAGTGGTAGAGTTATCATCCATGGAAGTATTTAAAAGACATGTAGATGTGGTGCTTTGTGACATGATTTAGTGGTGGACTTGGCAGTGTTAGGTTAATGATTGGACTCGATGATCTTAAAAGTCTTCCAACCTAAATGATTCTACGATTCTAAAGTTATCCGATGTAGAGTGACACTGACAATAGATTAATTTCCAATAGATTCATCACATGCCTAAAGCAAGACACTGTCTGCACCTTTGCAGGACTAGTGGGTTAGTTCATTAACTTCTCCCTTTTAGAAAGAGCAAGCTGTGACTTCCTACAGCTTCATAACACACCTGGTATAACAGACCTGCAGATCTGAATGAGGCTTGCAGATGCTGCTTGGGATATTAGGGAGGAAGATATACAGGGAAGGACATAGAACTGGTTCTCAAAGAAAAGCCCTTAAGTAACCACCATGTTACTGTCATTTATTACCTCCCTGTGTGCTTGGGTCTGAAAAGTCTGCCCCATGAATAAATGGGGTCAGCTTTTCCCATTCCTCCACGTTTACTTGTCCTGCCACTTCTCACCTGCATGGGAAAGGAAAGCAGCATTTAGCTAACAGTTGTTGTCTTCCCTCTGAGGGATCTGGCAGTGTGGACAGCCCATACAGGAGACTAATGAGACTTCTCACAGACCATTACTCCCAGAGCAGGCATGTGGAAGGACTCACAGCTGAGCCTGTAATTAATAACGTTGAAGAGTGAGGCTGACCGGTGGGAGATAAGGAATGGTTTCTGGGAAGGGAGCATAAGGCCTGTGGTTGGTTTCACCACAGTGATGGAGCAACACTGCTGCTGCTTACTAATGGGTAATGACTGCAGCTGGAGAAGCTGCTGGGAACAGCACTCCCCAGCTGCTGCCACACATCTGCTCAGCTGGGTGGCCTCAAACCTTTTCCCCAAGGCTCTTGCAGCTGCAAAGAAGCCAAACTCTGCCTCCCAAAAGCTGTGAGGCAAGACACACATGCACTTGTTTCTGTTGCTGTACTTACCAGGGACACGGGAGAAGTGGGAAAGATCTGACAGCTGCAACTAATAAACAAGACATGGGAAAGAAATAAGAACAAGGTAAATTATAGCCACAGGTGATCAGTACTCACTGATGGGTGTGTACTGTTGGTGAAAAGTGGTTCTCAGCTTGTTCTCAGAGGCAGACCTCTGTACTGCCCAGATTGCTTTCTTGTAAAGACATGACCTGAAACTAACTCCAAAATAGCAAGCTCTGAAATCACCTGGGAAGCTGAGTATGCTCAGTTTCCTGACACAGTCATCAGCTTTTGGTCTGACTTTGTCTTGTTTGAGATAATTCAAGACTAGTTGGAAAGAAACAGCAGTGACTTTCCCAATATCAGCATCAGAATATAATTCACTGAATTTTAATCCCACCAAAATTGAGAATAAGCAGCAAGAACAGACAGAAAGTAATCAGGTGAAGTGTCCCAGCAAGCTCAGGGTCCATGGCACTGCTTGTTTCTCACTGAAGTCAGTACCCCAACATTGACACCGTTGGCTGGTCCTTCTAAATTGTCCAGATATGAAAAATCACCTATAATGAAAGGGACTGATTTCCTCAGATTCACTTCAACAGCAGCATTGTAGGAAGAGCAGCTCCCACAGTATTGCAATGATAGGAATGGTTTTGCATAGAACAGAAACCTTGAAGACTTGTGTGACACAATCAAACTCTTATGACTTATTTCTTCTACATTATTACTTAATAGCTGTACACAGCAGTGAAGGTCATATTACATTGGTCTTTTCAATGGCATATCTTCAAGTGTATAAATACTGGGAGAACAGATGAGCTTCATTTCACTGGAAATAAGTTCAGTGACTCAGAACTGCTGAGACATGCGAGGCTGTAGCCACCACAGAGCCTTCTTTACTTTTTTGATTAAATCTCCACTGTCTACAAGACAAGGAATGTGCAGATAAACCTAAAAAAAAAAAAATTAGTTTCTCAAAATCAAACTATTTTTTTCTTATTCCTATGCTAAGAATAAAGATTTTGTGTTTAAATTGTTCAGTGGTTGAGCAGGAGCACGTATCCTCACCTGTGTGTACATCACCTCTGAGACCCTTCACAAGGCTATAAAGAGATTAACAACTAAATTAGTTGACAAAGACAGGGTTATAGTTCTGAATACAACAGAAAATCAAATGCTGGTTTTACCTTTTCTTTGAGGATAAAACTGAAAGAGAATAACACTCTTGGTTTCCCTTCACCTCTTCATGTAGTTATTTTATGGAAATAATTAGGCCTGCAGCAGAGGGCAGGGATAAAAGGGAAACCCCAGCTTTGCAACAGATGACATTAGCAAAAGTGTATAACCACCATCTTCATTACAAATTTCATATTCTATGTGTTGATTCATACTATCAGTGACTTTCAGTATAAGCAGGGCATGCAGAACTACTGAATTGTCTTTGGAAGGTCTTTGTATGAAATATCAAGTGTACAACAAATAATTAAACAGTCAGAAATTTTCACGTATATCACCATCTCTTTCAGGTTTCTTTTTGATTAAAAATCATTATATTGCCCAGGAAAAATTCAGCGGCATCCAAGAATCTGCTGTGAGGTTTTAAGTGGACCAGAGTTCACTTTTTTGAGGGTGCAGAGGAAGTGAAAGAGACTTTTTAGGACAGGGAAAGCAATTCTTGGCTTTTAGGACTATCTGGGTGAATCAGTGCTGCTAAACAGACTGACATCAGAGTTGGATCAAATCAGGATAGGAACCACAGTTCTCAGAAGTCAGCTAAAAATAAATAAAAAAAAAAAATTAAAAAAAAAAAAATATATATATATATA
>JANHGN010023763.1:40971-54610 GCA_024605025.1 Megaceryle maxima | reverse complement strand
GTGGTGACGGTGATGTAATTACCATCAGGGGGGTTGGGTTCAATACTGGTTTTGTATATATTTGTACATATTCTATTCTATTTTTTAATTATTATTAATCATTAAAGCTGTTCTAGTTTCCTTTTCTAATCACTAAGTCCCTCTCCCTTATTCCTTTTCTCTTCCCCTTTGGGGAGGGAGAAGGGTCAACAGAGAGTGTCTGTTATAGATCTAATGGTCCGCCTGCCCTGACCCTAAACTCTGACAATATAAGAAAGGCTTTAAAACAATTGTTATTTCTACTAAAGTACCCATGCTTATAAGATAAATCAATTTAAAAATACAATCATGCAAGCTTGTTTCTTCAATATCCAGCAATCGCATTTTTCATTTTCATTAGTAGTAAACAAAATTTGTAAAGCAAAACGGATTTCCATTTGTGTGATAATAAAAGTCTGTTGCCATTTAGAGATACTCAGATTACTCACATGAAAAAAAAAAATAAAAAGAAACAAATTCTGAGTATAAAATATATTTTTTAATACATGTTTGATAGTTTATAAAATATCATATCATTAAGAGATCAGTTCATGGATCACTTTTGTTTGCTTGTGCTATGAAATGCAATAAACAGCTGTTGAGATTGATTAATAACCAAAACAAAGATGAAACATTAAATCAGTCTCAAAATCTTTTGATTACATAGAAATATCAGATTTCCTACCATACACTATAAACTAATAGGTAATGAAGAAAAAAATCTGGTCTGGATTCTGCTTTCAATTCTATAGAGTAGTATTCTTCAGAATTAATATATCTATTTGATTCAAACTAGATATCAATATTTCCATTGACTATATGGAGTGAATGGAGAGATAGTCTCTTTGAGCAGGTGATTTATCCAGCCTTTCATGAACACCTGTGATTAAATAAATCATCCTCTAGAGATGCCTATGTCCCTCATTGATTTGAGAGACCCTAGACAGCTAGATCAAAAGAGACACACACTTAAAATGGATAAAGACCATATGGTGCTGACATGACCCCTTCCATCCTAGCATGTGGGTGAATTCCTTCAGTAGCTACTGACTATCAGTCTATTTGCATCTTCTTTGAGGTAGAACTTCAGTTTTATAAGAAAAATATATTTAAAATAATCAACAATCTTTTCCAAACTGTCATTCTGAACTGCTTTTTATACTGTCTTATTTCCCTGAAAATTCACTGCTTCAGAAGGTACTGCAAGGGCTGCTTTTCTTCCCAAAGAAGGCTCATGTGGTCTGGCAACTGTAGCTCCTGTCTTTGGTATTCAGAGGTCAGTAAATGTTTAAGATGATGCTTGCAGCATGGAGTACAGTGAAGACACAACTATACTCATAGAACAGTAGGGGTTGGAAGGAACCTCTGGAGATCATTGAGTCCAACACCCCTGCCAGTGCAGGAACATCTAGGGCATGTCACACAAGAACACATCCAGGTGGGTCTTGAAAGTCTCTGGAGACGGAGACCACAGCCTCTCTGGGTAGCCAGTTCCAGGGCTCTGTCACTCTCACAGTAAAGAACTTTTTCCTCATGTTGAGGTGGAACTTCCTGTGTTTCAGCTAGCTACAATTACCTTTTGTCCTATCACAGAGCACAACTGAAAAGAGACTGGTCCCTTCTACTTGACTTCCCAGAGATGACAAACTCACTATGGCCCATATGGCCGTGGGCACTTTCCCTTGTAAACTATTAGGAAATTATGTTCTCCAAGGGAAAAAATGGTATGACTCACAGGTGAAATGTTAGGCTTTTGGTACTTCCCCTTTTTGGATGCAGTTGCTGCAAAAAGCTCCTTCTCTGCCCCCTCAAAGGTGACTAATGTTAAACTCTATCCTTTGCCTTTGTGGGCCAGAGAAGGGATCAAGCCCGTTATTGAAGACCTGAAGGAATGAGGCATTGTGTTTCCAGCTCACTCTCCTTATAATTTTCCTGTATGGCCAGTCTGGAAACCGAACAGGAAGTGGAGACTGACAATAGCAATACATTTTGGGCATGATAGATGGATTCTTTCCTCCTTTTAACCCAATAAGTGAATTTGTCTCTTGCTCCATTTTTAGGAGGAAGCAAGCGACCCAGATGCGCCCATGGAAGAAGTGAAGCAGATGCGAATTTTATTATAATTTGGTTGGGATGTGTATGTTATTTTTAATTATATTATCTTTTTGACTTTATTATCTTTTTTTTTTTTTCTTTTTTAATGTTATCTTTTGATTATATTATCTATAAGAGTGAAGAGGGGCCAATTCCCCTCCGCTCTAGAGTAGATGAGGAACTTCTTTACTGTGAGGGTGATGGAGCACTGGAACAGGCTGCACAGAGAGGTTGTGGAGTCAACTTCTCTAGAGACTTTCAAGACCCACCTGGATGCGTTGCTGTGCAACATGCCCTAGGTGATTTGCTTTGGCAGGGGGTTTGGACTCAATGATCTCTAAAGGTCCCTTCCAACACCTAACATTCTATGATTCTATATTTACGTGCCCCCTAATTCTCATAAGCCTTCAGCACGTTCTTCATCCCCGCCCCCAGGTAGAGCTCAATGCATTCCAGTTGCTCATGCACATGAAAAGCAACTCCACCGCCTCCCCTTGCTGGTCTATCTTTCCTAAATAATGCATAACTGTCCATGACAACATTCCAGACATGTGAGCTATCCCACCATGTCTCAGTAATTGCAACAAGACCATGGCCCTGCGACTGAACACAGCTCTCCAATTCCTCCTGCTTATTCTCCATGCTGCATGTATCGATGTATAAGCATTTCAGAGAGGGGGTTGAAAGTATAGTTTTTGCCCTTGCGGGGTGGAAGACCTTCTGGTTCTCAAAAATGTCAGCATGCTGCCCCACAAGTGCTGGGATACAACACCCATGGGCATCTCTAGCTAGTCTGGATACATCCTCCTCCTCCTTTGTATCTAGTTTAAAGCCCTGTCAATCAGCCCCACTATCTCTTGTGCAAAGACTCTCTTCCCCCTTTGAGAAAGATGTTTCTCATTAGGTGTCAGGAAACCTGGTGTTGTATAGGTCATCCTGTTGACAAAAAAGCCAAAACTGTTACAGTGACACCAGCTACAGAGCCATGTATTAATAGCCTGCATTTGCCTGTTCACTCCAATGTCACTGCCTGCCACTGGAAGGAGAGAGGAAAAGATAATTTGTACCCCAGAATCCCTCACCAGTCAACCCAAGGCTCTAAAGTCTCTTTTGATTGTTCTTATATTACTAGTCTCAGTGTGCTCACCACCTACATGGAAGACCAGCAATAGATAATAAACTGAGAATCGTACCAAACTAGGAAGTTTCCTAGTGATGTCCTTAACCTGAGCTCTGGGGAAACAACAGATGTCCCTGTGAGAAGGGTCTGCCTGGCATATTGGATCCTCTGCTCCTCTCAGAAGAGACTCGCCTACAACTATTACCCTTCTTCTTTTTCTTGTGGGTGTGGTTGTGATATGCAGCAGGACTTTTCAATTGTGGACAAACCTCTGGTGTAGGTTGCCCATTGCCTGCATCCTTATTTTTCTGGTCTTTCTTGATCAGGGCCTCATACCTGTTCTTCAGTGGCACTGGGGTGGGGGTGAGGTGGGCAAGGAAGGAATTGCTCTGCTGGCATAACTATGAACTTGCCTCCATTCACTCCCCCATCCAGATCACTGCCTCTTGTCTGACAAGGGCAGGGTACAGGGTCTCACTGTTCCTGGGCACTTTCTGATGGTTGCTCCCATTTCTGTTTGAGGGAGGGCAGGGCCTGGCTCCACCAGTCTTATCTCCTGCTCAACCTCCCTGATTCTCCTCAGCCTTTCATCTTCCTCTTGTAACTCTGCTACGCAGCAGAGGAGATCGTCTGTTTCTTCACAGCACATGCAGCAGTTCCCATCACCGACATTTGTTGCCAATGACAGGCTGTGTCATTCCTTACAGCCTGCGACCCGGACTGTTGCGTGTTTCTGTGGGCGCTCTGTCTGAGTTCCCACATCCACCCTGGCAAGCGCTGAGAGTGTGACCTTCTGCCGGGTGGAGACCATGGCTGAGATCTTTCTCAAGATCGGTGTCCCCTCTCGAGCAGGCAGAGATGCTGGTTCCGCCGTGCACCCTGCTGCTGGCACGCGCTTCTTTGTGACAGCCGCAGCCTCGGCTGTTCGCTGTCTGAGAGTCACTTCCTGTTTCGTCACGTTTCAGTCTCCTGCAGTTGTCCCGACAACGCCCCTGACCACCGCCTGGCACGCAGAAGCTGCCAGCCCATTCTCTTTTTCTCTCTGAAAACATTGCACAAAATGTTATTCCTCACAACTTTCTAGTCTACTCATTCCTTCTGAACTGTCAGGTAGATCCAAACCAGAGCTCAAAACAGTCTCTTGTTCTCTCTGTATTATATGGATGCATAAGAATAAAGGCAGTGCTAGGGATTTGTTCTTTTACATGGTTTGCTCCTGATTATCTTCTGAAGGTGTGATAGCTTCAGTCTTGAAAAGTTAGGTGGTAGAATCATACATGAAGGGAGGGCTTAGGAGGTCATAAGTATGAAGTGAGGGTGCCCTTTCCTGTGTAATCTGAGACAATGAATCACAGCAAATTAACTGAACTGCTATACAGAAGGTGACCAAACACCCTCATTTTTTTTTCAGTTGAATCATAAAGTCTGTACTAAGCATTAACTGTGGGGCTCAATGGATTTTGGGTACCCTGATCTGGCGTGACCATAGGAGTGACCACAGATTTCTGTTGTGTCTGAATTTTTCTTGAAATTGAGCGTGTAGCACACACTGCAACCTCTGTGTGTCTCATCCACCTGCCTTCACACCCTTCAACTGGCACATTTTCATACTCAGAATATTTATTAAAGGTTGCAAGAGTCCATACAAATGTACAAAACAAAGAAGGAATTCATATCTGCAAAGCCTTTTGAGATCCATAACTTAAAGCAAACAAGGCAAATGATTAACAATTGATGGAATCAGTTCTTATGGGGTTCTTTAGGGGGGATTTCTCTGTTTAGCATTGGCCCAGTGCCAATCTCCATTGCAGTTGTACTGTATCTGAATAAAACGGGACTTGTAAAAAGGTAAAATCTAGAGTAAATCAAACTCGGCGGAAGTTTTGACACAGCAGATTCACATCAGAGATTTCTTCCAGTCTAGTTCCTTTTAAATCCAACATTGTACTGTGCCTGGATATATCATATGGTCTAGAAAAGTCACTGGAAAACTGACAGCTTCTCAGTTGTATATTAGTGTATTTAACCTCATTTCTGTGAACCTACAATTCTTTATATCAATGACTGATCAGCAGCATATATCTTAATATAATTCTTCAGTCTCCACTTGGAGACAAAAGACAGTTGCAAATTGCTCTGTTGTTTTTAGGTCATAAAAATTTAATATTACAAGGAAAACTTGGAACATATGACTGCAGTTGCTGATATCAGGTGATGTACTAATTTTGACGGAGGAAAAAATCTCTCACGAGTATGAAAGCCTTAAATGGAGAGCTAAATATTTGTCAGCAATAGTCATAATTTTGCTTGTTAAAGTATTTAAGTAAAGAAAATTTGAAAATTAAGGATCCAGCTCTGACAGCTAAATTCTGTCCCTCTCCTATTAATGAGATGCAGGTTGATGTGTGCATTTTCTAAATGGTGAAGAAAATAGATGAAAGATTTGTACAGACAAGAGAGAATAAACCAAAGGTCAGCAAAGAGGAGCTATAGGTCATGATTGCAGAGAAGTCACAGAATTAAGTTTAACTAAAATAAAAGTCTTTACTGGAGTAGCCACTTTACAGCAGAATTATTGTCTTCTGGAAGGATGTTTAATGATGCAGATTAGGCTAAGGAAAGGCTATTCAACAGTCAAAAGGGCTGTTCTACCAATTCTGCACCACAAGTGATACCTGTCCGATAATAACCTACAGAAAACTGGTAAGGTTTTTCTGAGTGCAGAGTTAAATTATGGGAAGCACTATGAGTGAAACTGTTTTCAGAAGCAAATTGGTTTAATCACCTTTCAAACTACACATGAAACTGCAGTGGAACTCAATGCAATATGTTAAGCTGATGCTAAAGAAGCAAAGGTACCTGAAAGGACTGTCATTTCATAGGTGCAGGGTAGATGTGATGTTACTTAGTTATACTGGACTGTCACAAAGATTTAACATAGTGAATGTTATCTGGGAAGCACATGGTAGCACTTTCAAGGAAATAGTGACATACTAAATGAAGCAATGGTGTCAAAATGATGCTGCCAGAACTCTCTAGCAATATTTTTTTCCCCTTCTGGTCACTCCACAGATGTTTTATAACATAAATAAGCAAACCAAGAGTCAGTAGGCTCAAATTGCAATGATAAGGTTTGCACTACCAAGGGAAAATTTAGCAGTTTGAAAATCTAAAATGTTCAAACCCCATATTATCTACATGAAATTCATTAGTGAGCCCCCTTTAGTCTGGTGATTCAAAGGCTATCCAAAGGTATCCAACATCTTTGGAATTTGGTGAGAGGTAATTACCAGTCTTGTCGGAACTTATTGATCTGGAACAGATAACTTATTACCCTGTAATGTTAATGCTCTGAAATGTTCAGTGTATCCTTCATTGACCTCAAAAGGTAGCTCAAATCTACAGGTGGAGTGAGAGGTTTCCATGGCCTTTACTTTCTTTTTTTCTTACAGTGCCAAAGCTGAAGGGGAAAAAAAAAAAAAAAAAAAAAAAAAAAGACTGCTTGTTAAGCTACATAGAAAGGCCTGTTTAATAAGGATGAATGCATACATGACACTGAAAGAACAGGCTTGGATTTGACAACAGGGGAACATTGTACATTTAGGATACTGCCACTCACCAGCAAAGCTCCTCTGGTTCCGCACTGCATTAAAAGCATTGATTATAGCTTCTGCAAGCAAAAGAGGAGAGATATTTGAGGCATGAAGGAACTGTATAATGACAACTTGAAATCTGATCACCAAATACTCTGTCATTTCTATCCTATCCTCATTTCAGTGGTGCTAAGAGGTCTATCTGCTAAAACTGTGTGCAGGATTTCACCCAAGTGACTCCCACTGAACACTTCTGCATTCTGCTTTAGTAACACAGTGCCCAAAAATCAGTCTGCTAATGGACAAGTAGCCTGGACTTTCTAGGGGTTATGGAGGTCATTTAAACATATAGGATATGAATAGATGTACGAACCTGAGTACACAGTTACATGGGAAGTGGCACAATACTGCTTGAATTGTGACTTTCCTGTAATTGCGTGCTTGTTTAGGAGCTCTAATATGAAAGATCACCCTAAAGAATTAAGAGTTGAATGCTGTAGCAGAGTATTTATATCCCTTAATCTTCTCAGAGGAAAAGCTAACAGTAAATCATAGAATCATACAATCATAGAATTGTCAGGGTTGGAAGGGACCTTAAAGATCATCTAGCTCCAACCCCCTTGCCAATGGCAGGGACATCTCCTACTAGAGCAGGTTGCTCAGAGCCCCATCCAGCCTGTTCTTAAAAACCTCCAAGGATGGGGCTTCCACCACCTCTCTGGGCAACCTGTTCTAATGTCTCACTACCCTCACGGTGAAGAAATCCTTCCTAATGTCTAACCTGAATTGACCTCTCTCTAGTTTTAATCCATTCCCTCTAGTCCTATCACTGCCCAACAGCCTAAAAAGTCCCTCCCCATCTTTCTTGTAGGCCCCCTTAAGATACTGGAAGGCCACAAGAAGGTCTTTCCAGAGCCTTCTCTTTTCCAGACTGAACAACCCCAACACTCTCAGTCTATCCTTATAGTAGAGGTGCTCCAGCCAACAGATCATCCTCGTGGCCCTTCTCTGGACACGTTCCAGCACATCCATATCCTTCTTGTAATAGGGTCTCCAGAAATGAACGCAGTACTCCAAGTGAGGTCTCACAAGAGTGGAGTAAATATAGCATATACTAGTTCAGATATCTTTAGTAGTATTTTTAAACCATATCATCACTGTGCCTATTTTGAGTTTCACTGTGGCAGATGCAGTGAAGACAAATAATGGAAAGATAATCCCTTCTTCTGCCAATGGGTGAACTAGAAGCCAGAATAGATATGTACCAAAAAAAGGTAGAAGCTACCAGAAAGAAGGCTGATGAACGTATAGGTACAGATTTAACCTTTATTGTTATGAGGATTACTTTTATTCTGCCTATTCAAAATATAAGTTTCTGAAGTACCTTTAGTTTCATGTCTTTGCCTTTGAAAATCTCTCCCTTAGGGTCTTTTCAGCAGACAGTTCAACTGAGTGCTACAAAATTCCCTGTCTTCTCCAGGCTGATGTTACAGCCCTGTTTTTCCTGTTTATAAACAGCTATTTCTCATACTTCCTTCTGTTCAAACCAAAGCGTAGCTGAAACTAGGGGAAAATGGTAAGGTGAGGTTTTGGAATCTCTATCTCTTTGCAATAAAAGAGCTCAGGATTCAAGGTACTAATTGTGTCTTTAGAGAAGAATCTAACCAATTTTGTGTATTTCACTGCAGTGAGGCAATATGCTATTGTGAAGGAAGCTTCAGAAGCCAAGACTGTAGGGATTTTATCTCTTCTTTCTAGTAACTCAGAAGAATAGAGGATCAATACTGAGTACTTTATCTAATTGTAACTCAGTGAATTCAATGTAATGTCATCTGGTAAAGGCCAACTATTTGTCTAACTAGGGATGTGGAGCCTGAGAGAAATGAGATGAGAATGTATAGTCAATGAAAATGCATATTAGCAAAGTGTGAATATATTATATTATTTTATTTTACGTATATTATGTATTTTAAATTTTAAATGACTGGATTATAGCTGTGTTTCTTTTCTTGAACTATTTAATATATATTCTCGTGCCAGACACTTCAGCTTCTCCATTGCAATAAGGAAGTTGCCTCGTATCCCAGTTTTCCCATAATGTCCTATATTGGGTTTTGGTAGACAATGAGCTGGCAGTTCTTTTCTTCATGTAATCATTTGTGCATGTGTGCACAAATAAATGAGATTGCTCAAAAACCATCCCCATGCACTTCTGGCTATGTAAAGATTGACCAATTATAGAAACGTTCCTTTATCTCCCAGTCTTGGTTTTCTCAGCCCTTCAGTGGTTCTCAGTTTTAATGCACAATCTTTCAATGAGTCCAAGATACACATGACCTTTTTCCGCAAATCATTGAGTCTGTTTTTCTTAGTTATTGTCTCTATTTTATCTGGATCCACTTCCCCATGTCTTCTCCCATGAACTTCTATAATTTTTAATGCAACTATTGAAGCTTAATAGTTTAATAGAAAGTTTCTTCCCTGGAAGTAACATGACCCTGCAAGTAATGGTAAACTGAGGCATCATACCAGCCAGAAGCTGTTCACATTCAGAATCCCCCTGGGTGCACACACTTGGAGGAATAACTTGGCAAGGAGAGCTGAAGTACTAAGATGCCTCAAGAGACCCAAGTATTTAGTGACTGCTGGCATTGCCAGCCCCTTTCCTCAATCCTGTAAATGTCTAACTAGCCTATCACCTAAATATCCAGTGGAGAAATCCCAGAGACACTTCAGACAACTGATAACTGAGTTATTGACAGTGATTGTTTGCCTAAGCCTTGTTAGGATACACTCTGCTTACAAGCCAAACTCACAGATTGCTCAAACCACATTTTATTGTCCATAAAGCTTGGCACAATTATGAACATCCTGTTTTACAAAAGAGCTAGCAGTTGGGAGCACAAAATCCTTTACCTGAAGAAAATTAAACTAACTTTTCCAGCTTCTGCTCATTTGAGCTGTTTGACTTCTGACGTGATACATAAATATGTAAGCTCTAGGTAATGAATTGAGTAATGAACTGCCTGAGAATCCACCTTCTGAAATCCACCACCTTATACTAGATGTTTCTCAGTCCTATTCAGCATGCAACTCAACCTGCACTTTACTTTTCACAGATATTTTAGATGCACTGTGCAGAAAACATTTTCAGTTACATGAAAATAATTCTCCACAACAAAAACTTGGTCTGTTCAAAACAAAATAAAGCCAAGTGTTATTTTATTTATAATGAGGAATGGACAGTTATTTTTCTGTATATTCAGAAAAATCAGATTTTATTGGAAATCTGTAGTTTTCAGAAATCTTCAGCCATGAAAGCATCATCTTGCTTTAGGAGAAATACTATTGCTATTCATGACTCCCTCTCCAATATGTTCCCTCACAAGCCCCCATTCAACATCTTCTTTAACTTAGGTGTAAAAACTTAGTCGACCTATGCTTCTGTTACAAGCAAGCACCTGTGGATGGGAGTTCATCTAATCTTACAATAGACATATATAGTAAACCAGAACAAAACCCTCTCCCGTCTGTGTCTGCAGCTCAGCATACATCCAGCTCAGCATTTTTACAACTTTGTGTTGCATCATATTGTATCCAACTTTGTGTGTTTTCCACAGTTCAGTAGGCTTAGAAGGGGCTGTCTGCTCAGCACCACTAGTATGTCTGGGCAACTGCTGTGTTGTAAGACTTGCACAATGCTGGAAGTCCCTGCTCTGCAAAGCACCTACTGATCAAAGGTGGAAGAGTTCAACCCCAAAGGCATGGGACATACTGCATGAACATTATGAACATATAAAATTATGCTCTCTTGCTCCAAAGAGCACCACAGCAAGGGTGCTATGGAAGGTTCCTTGAGGCCTCTTTCCCTGATGAAAAATACTTCCAAACCAGACATGACACTATTGTATTGCCTCATCTCTTCTAAGCTTCCCATGCTCTTGGAAGTATTTTTCTTCTGCTTCATTAAACAGCCTCACGATTTCTGAGACAATAACTCTCCTTAAAATAACAATGTTTATGCTCTCTTACCTTTCTCTGCACCTTCCAAGTCACATCTATTTGTGTGATATTTACGATTGAATTTATATTTAATTGTTGCCAACTTTTATGGGCTCCTGTCTTCCTAAACTAGCAATGTAATTATAACTGCCTACCTCCTAGTATTTATTATTAATATGAATATAATGAAGTGGGTGATTAAGCAGTCACTGGTTACTCCTGTAATCACCAGACCAGCCCCTAAAGGAAACTGGGTTCAATAACATGTCACTGGAATGATAAAATCTTAATGAGTCATCAATGAGATGCAGAATTGTGAGGCTCAGCAGAGTTCAAGTCCTGTTTATCATAAAAATGAACGGAGATGAGGCTGGGTGAGGAGGCGAAATAGCACAAAATGGAGGGATAGATACTTCAGTGTGATTTGCATTTCCTCTGTTGGACCTCTAAATAAAACCTTCTGAGGATCTGCCCCTTAGCACAGTAGTTGTAAAATCTTTATTTTGATATGCAGATCTATTTCTACACATTTGGCTGCTACCTGGCACATGCATTAATTCAGAACATGTCAGAGATGGGACTACCTCCTCCCCATCTGCCCCCTAAGCTCACCTCCTCACCCTCCTTTCATGAAGAGTGTCCGTGATAGGAAGTGATTTACAGAAAAAGAGTTTCCAAACCCTCTGGCATCTTGGATCTGCTTATACAAGCTTGTCCTGATTAATTCAAAATTTTTCTTGTTCTAATAATCTTCTCATTTCAAAGCTTCTTTGTAGTTCCTTCACTATCTTTTCTTGGCATGCAAATGAGCAACCTCAGGTATGAATGTTAAACTTTTTTTTGTTCTCCTTTTTTTTCAGATTCTTATAGGTTTGGGGAGCTGTGATACGTTCTGGCTTTTTCTTCCCTGAATGTATTCTTCATGTTATTAATAATTCATATTTTTTAGAAGGGAGAAAAAAAAAAAAAAATTACTCAAAGCCCTGTTAGACATAAAGAAGTGACAATGCTTCTGGAAGAAAGACTGCAGGTCAAGTTCAGACTTGGAAAAGCGGCTGCAGCTCTATTGAACTACTTCCAGATTATTCATAACATCAAGGCAATATGTCAACTACTCAATAATGTATCCTACTCCAACCTTCAATTAACCTTTTTATTCTTAAGCATTTAGCTTGGTAAGTCACGCAAATTAATTTATTGAGAAGCTAATAAGCAGTGAGTCACAAGAATCAGGAGCTGGGTGATTAGATGTTTAGTTATATGGTTTATTATTTATTTAAACTGGATTTTGATGAATTATTAAAGCTTTAACAGTCTTTTTTTTTTTTCTGAAGTATTGTTGAGATATTTTTTTCTAAGTGCTGAGATGATTTTCTAAGAGCTGCATATGACGTGATCTAAGGCATATGCATTTTCTTCAGTAATCTGATATATTGGTACTTCGTGTCCCTGAGGCACAGATGTTATTCCCACTATAAGCAAAGAATTAATGCAAAAATAAAAACAAGGAGCATTTCAGGTACCTAAATCTAGATGTCTAGTATTTTCTCAGACATCTTCAGATATCCAAAGCATCAATGCAAGAGCAGTAAACATGATACAGGACCTACATGAGAAACAAATTTTTCTGCAAGTCAGGTAGGGTATCCCTGAGTCTCTGCATTGGCACTATATATCTGTGTTTGATCATGCTATTTGTTCCAACACAGTCAAATGGCCACATTTATATCAGCTAATGTACAGTAATTCTCTGTGTGTGTGCATGGTCTCCCCTTGCAGCCAGGGTAGGTATCTTACCTTAATGAGCAAAATCAATCTGCATGAAAATTTTCCAGAAAGAAGCAAAAGATAACCAGCTCACCCTTTGTTGCTGGGGACAGAAAGAAGTTAGTAATAGTAAAATAACACATCTAACCTGCTATAATCCATCACCCTAAATCTGGTATGTGTTTCCACCCTGTCAAACAAGAAAAATGGCAACTGATGACCATGGGTAGCAATAAGGTATGCCAGAGAATAACCACCCCATCATTTAGTTTAGTTCTTTCAGTGATTTTTCTATTAAGTGATACTATTATCAATTTGTTTTTTTGTATTGCAAACCTGACAGATGAAAGCAAAACCAAACCTACTCCTGATTCATGGTGGCAGACACTGGGTTTTACAAGTCCAAAGTGCCTGTGTGAACTGTCAGTTTCCTCCCTTTGTTTCCCATCTCTCAGATATTCCTCATAGTTCAGGATACCCATGGTCTTGTAGACTAATACATACATAACATACCTTTGCACATGTATGTTCTTTCTGATGAGTTTGAGAAACTGTCTACTCTAGAATTTATGAATAAAGATCAGTGCAATTTCCTTTTGTAAATTATCTCTCCTATAAAAGTGGGAAAAGTAAGTAGTTACTGTTTCCTATGAATATTGTTGATCAGTGTCATAAATTATTCATGTATCCTTCCTGGGTCCAGTGTCCTCTGGCATTTCTTAAGCAGTAGCTCAGTATTTTCTACCACTCTGATAAATTGTTCAAAAGGGAAAGGGTAAGTCCTGATTCTTAAGCCACTGTTCAGAGGCACTGCTGTGGTTTGTCAAACAGCTTAGTTTTACATTGCACATCCAAAAATCTGACATCCAAGTCTTTATAGTCCACCAAGGTCACAGGGACATCAGAGCTGTGAAGTATGCTTTCAGATTCTTGGATGCTAGGAAATGTCTTGAAATTCAGCAGGAAAATGTCTCCTCCAGTAGAGGCACAGGTTTTTTCTGATGTTTTTCATCTTTTTTTTTTTTTTTTTAATTATTTTTTTTAT
>JANHGN010023763.1:7845-36587 GCA_024605025.1 Megaceryle maxima | reverse complement strand
GTTTATTTGGTTTTTTGTTTTTTTTTTTTTTTTTTTTTTAAATGTGTTTGTTTATTTATTTATTTATTTTTACAAAACATGTCACAAAGTCCCAGAGAATGAAAGAGAGGGAACAGGAATACTGGTGACATTAAACAGTCAAAAGACATGCATCGTGTGAGAAAGCACTGAAAGACTTAGCTGAAGACAGGGGTCTTTAGTTTTAATTTAGCTACATGGAAACATTTAGTAGGGAAAACCTGAGGGCCCTGAGTTGATCAGGTATACTGCTGTGGTTAGGAAACCAACTTGCAAGGGTGGGGAAGGAGCCTCCTCCAATCTGGACTCATATATGACGGGAAGAGAAGACACAGCTGGAGAAGCAGCTTTGACCTCTGCTTGCAGCTTGAGCACATGTACATGGAAAGAGTGAGGTATCACAGACATGTGCCAAGGAATTGGGCCATTTGGAGGTTGTCTGAGATATGAGATGAAGGAGAGATCCTAAACCATTCAAAGAGGCAGTAGACATCTGAAAGAGGAGTTCACAGTTTTTGTAAAGTGTCCTTTTCCAGTTATTATCTGACATTCCCTCCAGTCAAATTGGTGTTTGATATACATATGCAGGAAAATGGCACTATGTGCTTTGCTTGTTTCAGAGCCCTGAAAGACCAGGTGAATTGCTGATGTTTGGACATGGGAACTTGTGTAGTTCCTCCTGTGGAAGAAGAGATGGGGAAAGAGAAGAAGGCATCTTTCATCTAACATCAGTTGCTACCTCCTTTTATCACAACCTGTTGGGGGAAGCAAAATGAACAGTAAGGCTACATATCCTCTGATCTCTGCACCTTGCTGTGTCCTCTCTCAGTCCCTTTTCTTTGCTTTCTATATCCTGTGGGAGTCACCAATTCTGGGAAGGTTTGAGCCAGCCCTGCTTGCTCTAAACCATCCATTCCTTAACAGCTTCCTCTTGACAAAATGCTAACACATCTTTCTCTACCCATTCCTTCTTTGCAGCAAACCCTGAGCACTGTTGCTAATTAAACACTCTGCAGGAAACATGCAGAGAAGATGAGACCAGAGCAGCAGGAAAATGGCCTGGCACAGTTTTGAAGCAACCAGCTTGCTGGGTGTGTGTGGCAGCAATTTGAGCAGCCTGCTCTTTGTCTGAGTAAGGGTGACCCATGCAAGAGGGTGGCAGGAGTTAGCTAATGCATCATGTGCTATGTGAGACACTGAAAGAAACTGCCTTAACATAATTTTGAAACATGTATAACCTATTTTTTTTCTTTTTCCTTTCCTTTCCTTTCCTTTCCTTTCCTTTCCTTTCCTTTCCTTTCCTTTCCTTTCCTCTTCTTCCTTTCCTTTTTCTTTTCTCTTTTCTTATATTTTTTTTTCTTTTTTCATTTCTTTTTCAAGTGCCACTTTTCTCGTGGCTTTCTCAAATAAACAATAAATGTCCAGACATTCTGGGAATGATATGGGTATATTCAGACCATTGGGTCATGATCACAGGTAGGGTTATACAAAAATCTATTGGCAGGAGCTAGTTCACAAAAGCCGATTTTCATTTGAGAGGACATTTTTCCTTAAATTTCTTGGGGATGTAACTCATGATTCCTGAACAAAAATGAGCCCACATTCTGAAATAAAATAAATTTAAAGAATAGATTTCAAATATGGTTTCCCTCCCCCAACCTTACACAATTTTGCAGGTAAATAAATGTGTGTGATGTCAAATCCCACTTAAAGAGATAGTTTCCCAAGCCAATAAATCATAATTTTAGCTTGTTCAGGGAATTGGTAATGAAAGGAGTATGACGACTTATATCTGAAATCCTTATAATATGACTGAATTAGAAACTTGTTTTCTACCTTACCTTAAAATGAAAGAACAAATCTTAACTTTTTTTTTGTAGAAAACTCAATTGGAAAGATCAGATTTATTTATTTATTATTTTGTATCTTGTGCCTTTCTCTCTCTCAAGCTTGCTTTTGTTCTGCAACAGAGTGGATATCAGAAAAAAAAATTGTCAAAACTTTTGTCAAAATCAGTGTAACTCTATAAAATATTTTGGATCACTAGAGTCTTGTTGAAATATTTATACCCTTCAATCTTAAGAACAGGGCACTGGGTCTCTTGTTTCTCCTTAAAGAAGCCTATACACCTCTTTAAGAAATTTGTCAAAAAATTACTGATGATTGCTGTCAGTGTTTCAAAGTGTCCAGTCACTCACACAGCACTCATCCTTAGCACATTCTATTTAATACTGAAATGAAGCCTCACATCTGTAATTACTTTCCTGCAGGTCTATACTCTCTTAGTCCTACACGCAGGGCTGATGTCTGATGCATGATTTGATACAGGCAGGTTCTAACCATAGAATTTCTTCCTCCCAGACATTTCATTAATGCAATGGGTAAATATGTCTGCCCAAAATCCTTCCTCCTCTGTCATGGCACACACAGAGGCCACCTACACATTCACGCACCTTGCTGCCCAAGTCCTGGATTTGTAACCATTACCCCTTTCTGTATTACTGATGTTACCAACAGTTCAATACAACAGACATTATCTATTTCTGCTTTAAAAAGTTGTTTGAAGCTTGAAGAAAGTTATTCAAATTATATTTTCATTAGGAAGTGTTGAGGCAGGAATTCTTAACATGTTCAAACAGTTGAAAAATTTAACGCAAATGACTCTTTCCCAGAAGTGCATGTAGTTTTAATGATTTAACAAAAACAAAACAAAACAAAACAAATCAAACAAAGAAGAAAAACACAAACAGCTCAGAAACTCCAGCTTGAGTTCTAAGCACAGACTTTAATGAAGGAACCTATGAATTAGGCCTCACAATGCATTTCCTCAGAGGTCTGATCAGCACTTCTAGATCAGAATCAGGAAAGATGCAGGAGGAAATTATTTTCTCTTTATAATTCTCTTTTTAAGATTGCACATTATAGATTTGGGGATTTTTATATTCAGGTGAAATATAACCAACAATATGAATAGTGCATGAAATCTTCTTTAAAATACGTCTCAGATGAGTGCTCTTATTTTTGCTGTTTTGTGCAAAAAATTGCATTCCAGGGGTTTGAAACAGGAATTTTTAAGGCAGCTAGTTTTACCTGCACATAGGAATTAACTATGTTATGTACTAGTGTATGCACTGCAAGCTTAAATTGATTGAAAACCTGGACAACAAGTTTACTTGACAGGGAAGCTAAAGAAAGAAACACCCCCTTGCAGAGCAATCCGTGGCACAGGGTAACACTGTTATCAGACACCACACATGACAGTGTGTCTCCTGAGCACTCCCACTGCAGAAAAGTTATCAGTGGAGCCAATTCTGGTCACCTCCAGTGGCTGCTCAAGACCAAATCAAATTATGCTTTAGAGATGAATGAGGGCTTTTGCAAGGCCTTTTAGTCCACACGGCCAGGTTCAGAGGAATGTGTCAGTCTGAGGCCTGAAGAGTAAACTTTGCTAGGCCAGGATGATGAGGGAATTAGTCAATCTCTCTTCTTCTACTGGGGACAGAAAATTTCAAAAAATCTTCCTGTAGCCTATTATTTGACCAATTGGCAGGGATGTGTGTTTGGGCACAAGCTTTGAAATCACTTCAATTTTCTCTTTTTCACACTGCATTTAGGCTCTGAAGGACGTCTTCTTAGCATGGTACAACCTTGGCAGAGCATTTTCCTGTAGAAGCGGTATAATTCAGCCAAACCCTTTTCATCAGTACCTTCATACCATGGCTGGAAACAGCATGATCCAGCAAAAGCAGGTGTCTGTTAATGTGTACCCAGAGTTTTGCCAGGATAACTAAAAGGGGTTTAGGCTGCATGGCTTCTTCTACCACTGACTGACATGGTTTCATGGTTTTGTTGTTAGACCTTTCTGTGGTGATCATACAAGTGCTGACGGATGGGACTATAGGACTTGGCATGGAAAGGCTACAGTAATCACCACCTTTCCACCTGCAAGGCTGCCCACAGGATCACTATTCCAGCTTGTGCCTCATCTGTTCCTGCAGCAGCTGTTGAGCTGCTACATGCTTTGCAGCACAGTCTGCAAAGATAATCCCCAATCAGTTCTGTAAATTATGATGATTTAACAGTTATGTCATGAAATGGTTGAACATCCTCTGTTGTGAGGGTGAAAGGAGAGTCAGTCTCCTTCAAGGAAGGGACAAAACCATCAATTCTCATAGCTAGCATCTGGGATGTATATACTTAATTCATATGAGCACTTCTGAACTTTTTAACCTGCATGCCCAAATCTGCTCCCAGTGGAAGGAAAGAATTTCAATAGAGCTTGAAAACAGCCTGTGTCAGAGAAGGATCCGATTGATTTTTGTGCATTTGCCTGTTTAAATACAAAGGATCTCTGATATATGTTCGAAATCAGTATACCAGCAAGAACCCAGCAGCCTTTGTACTGGAGCGGCTGTGAAGCCCTGAGACAGCGCGGAAGCAGGCTGACCTTCACTCCTTTTGAGCTGGTCCTTGGATGTGTAGCAGCTGCCATGCTGCTATTTAGGCTGCTCTGTGCTTCTATACTGGCATTTTTTTTCCAAGATGTGTCAGTTCCATGAACAGAGAAATTCAGCAAAATGAGGGCAAGTGTCACCCATACTGAGCATTATCAATGCAGGGAAAAAAGTGTCATAAAAGTCAATATTCCAACACACAGCAACAGAACTAGATGGCTGGTCTATAACTGCCATGTGGTTATCATACAGATTAGTTCACATAGCATCTCCACATCACTAATACACATTTAGCTGAAAATACCATGTGAGATCCAAAGCTTTAATCTAGAAAAAAAGTCTTACATATTGTGATAGACAGAACAAGGACAAGCTGCTACATACTCATCTACAACTTAATCAAGCTCTGAATTAAACAGGAAGCTTGATCTTATTACTATAGTCATCTATTTGTAATTTCAGTAGGGAAGAGAAACCAACAGAGATTTTCAATAGCCTCTCTCTTGTTCCTCAATAGCAAAAGTCCTTCCAGCAAAGCTGAGGCTTTTATACAGGTTGTGTTTTCTGTGCACATTTTACAAAGAAGTGGGCTGAGAAGGTAGGGGAATCTGGGTCAGCTGAGATACTGAGGTGCTTGAAGTGGCTTGTTTGTGCAAATATCTTGTATTTGTGATTCTCAAAACTCAGCTGCATTTTAACATTTATACAGTCTTATTTTTATTTCCCCCCCGCCTTTTTTTTTTTTGGCAATGTTTATTGCTGCCTTCCTCTGGAGGTTTCTTAAGACGGAGGCAAAAGGATTTTATTCTTCAAAAGAAATAGGCTGGAAAATTCAATAGTGTTTCCCGTCTCTTGCCAAGCACAGTAATTACACAAGCTACAACAAATATTTAAAGAAAAGAAACACTTTCTTTTTTTTTTTCCTCAGTGTCATCTTTGTTGATAATAATAAAAGAGTGAGAAGATACTTAAAATCTTGAAATGATAAATATGGATGGAGAAATTGAAAAATTTAGCACACAATTGGCTACCCACAGGATACCTCTATTTAAGGCAAATCTTCCAGTCTGGGGGAAAGGTTTTTAGGAATAGTTATGGATTAAGGATGTTTTATTATTGTTATCTTGTTATCTACAAAAGTAGATAATCTACTGAAGTAGGCTGTGGGTGTTGAGGGAATGTCCTGGTTGTCTCTCAGTCTTAATTCTCAATGAACAGATCTATCTTTAATGTGTTCCTCTTTGTAAATTAGGGTACTGTAATTTTTCAGGTTTTTTAATTACTTCTTTAAAAATGTCCCCTAGACAACATCAGAAATTTATCTACTGTTTTGGAAAGTGAGAATACAAATAGACATATTGAGGATGGTTTTGCTTTTTTGTTTGCTTTGATAATGTTTATTCCCCCTCAAAAAAAAGCCCTTTTGCCAGAGAACAATATAATAGAAGTTGTATTTATTGTTCCCTTAAGGCGTTAGGTCAGAAACAAGCTTAAATCCAGAGCACTCCCTGACACTTCCCTGCATTTCCAGATCGCTGCCTGTCTCCAAGTTGCCAGTGACTGAATTACTCATAGTCCCCTTGGAGGTTGACCTTAAATCCTGTCTTCATCTGCACAGGGCAAGACTGAGACCTCCTTCTCTGGGAGGAGCATTGCTACAAGGGATGGTGGCACAGAAGGAGGCCGGAAGGGCTGGATATCCTTCCCTGTCCTACAGTTGTCCATAGAGGTGACAGCCCTTGTACAGTGTTTTCTGCCAGAGTCCCCTTAATCATCCCAAAGCCCTGAAGGTGCATAAGAAGTTTGTATCCAAGTAATGTCCTCAAGTGAGGACAAAAAAGATATAGATGCTGCTGTATCTATCTTTTTTTTTTTTTTTTCTAGCTCACTGTTTTTAAGGTTGGTGATGAGGAATTCCACTTATTGGAGGTGACAGATTAGCTGGAGGGAAAAAGCATGGTGATGGTCCCTTTTCCAATGTATGTATACATACTACATTAGTCCTCTGAACACCCACTTTCTTTTCCTTTAACAGCTTCTTCATCATGCTTCATTGACCTCACATAATATCCTTCCTAACTGGCATAGATGCTAGAACACTTTTCCTAATGTTTACTTTTAAATTCTTTCTTTTCCAGTTTTAGACCATTATTTCTGGTTTAACCACCTTAAATATTTCCCCCCTACTCTTTCATATTATTTCCTCTGAATGTATTTTCTTTCCAGTAGTTATCATAGCCCTTCACTGTTATTTTCTCTGAGTAGCATTAAGCTTCCAATAGAAAAGGATAATCAGAGACTCTCTGTCTCAGTTCAATTTACCTCTACATAAAAATGGACATATTTAATCTCTGGTAATATGCACTGTATTCTATTTCTTTATGGAATGTTTTAAATGGAAAACACAAAACATCCACAACTGAAGTATTTAAAAAAAAACCCCAAAACATTCAGAATGTGCTCATTTAAAAGTATCAGAGAAATCTAAATCTGTAGCAGTGCAGTGTTAAGTCTGAATGAAGAAAAGTGTGACAATTAATAAAAACAGACATTTAATCAAGTACTGCTATGCAAGGAGCTACATCAGTCGAGCATCAATATAGGCTGGAGGCTGTCCAACTCTATCAACCAATGGGGTCATTTATGCAAACCTCAATAAAAGAGATCTGCATTTCAGGAATCTCGCAAGTACCAGATTATTTCTCTTCAAGACAACTGTTTCTGTTAGACATCAGAATCTGTCTCAAGAGTCAGAGGTGTGTCTATTGGCCATACAGTCTCCCTGCAGGTAACACAGCAAGCTGAGAATGAGTGTAGCTACCATTGCTGTCAGGGACTTAAGCAATTTCTTTCCTTAGTATTAGGTAATGTCAATAGTCGCCTTTTTATTTTATTGGTCCCAGTATTCAGAAGCTTTATAGAATCATAGAATGTTTTGGGTTGAAAAGGACCTTAAAGAACATCTAATTCCAACCCCCCTGCCATGGGCAGGGACACCTCCTACTAGACCAGGTTGTTCAAAGTCCCGTCCGACCTGGTCTTTATGCATGGCCTTTAAAAAGATCCCTTCCAACCTAAACCATTCTATGATAACATGGATAAATTAATTAGCCTAAGTTTGGTAGGCAAGTGATCATTCACTTCAGTGAAATTTCTATATGAAGTTAGGATTTTTTATTTGTCATTCCTTCAAGACAGCTAGGGGGGAGGTAGGGGACATGACACACCACAAAAAAATAACCCAAACTGGTCCCTATCTTTCTGTAGAATAAAATAGGTTTTTACTTCCTGCAAAGTCTAGAACTTGAAAATGGTGGCTTTCACTCCCTGGCTGGATAGTCCTTCTCCAAAGGAGTTATCATTTTAAATTTGGCCAGAAAAAATGAACACAAGATTGTAATTATCAGTTATTTAGCTGGTCAGTTGATACTTTTCCTTTTTTTCTTTTCTAAATGTTCAGAAACTGATAAAGGTCTTTCATTATTGTTTCTTTTCACCATCATTTTGATGAAGTCATACCAAATGAAAAGGAATCTTTAATTATTTTTACTTTTGCAGCACCATGGTGCAGTAGGAAGCTCTGTCTTCTTTTCTGGGTGCGGGGCTGAGATTCAGAGGATGACATTTCTTGCCCACTGTCACTTTGATACCAATACGCCATATCGCAACAAACACAAGTACTATCTTGCATTCAAGGGTTGCATTTCAGTCTCTACTTGCTTCCTTAGGGTAGAATCCATCACATCATGGAAAAATCAGTTTGAGCAGGATACTGTGTCTCAAAGATCCTGCTATATATGCTTTGCCATGTCTATTTTTCTTCTCTGTGAGGTGGGAGTGCCATAGGGTAGGTGCACACTTTGACTATTTGCAGGGTCCTAGCCTGTTGGTGTCCACCTCGGCCACATCCAGAGAGCAGACTGGGAGGAGGCAACATCCTGCAGGAATGAAAACAAGATGTGCAGGCAAGGATGCCCCCGGGGCACTCTGATGAGTATCTCAGTGTAGATGAGAGGAGGATCATAACTGGGTGGTTCCCAGGTGTGGTTGAATTCATCTCTGCACTATTGATCACAGATCCCCAGGCTGCATCATCCATCTTCCCCTTATCCTTCTTGGTTGAAAATCATTCAGAGGAGACTTATTAAGGCCAAAGAAAATGTATGTTGACTCTAGGAGAGGCAACACAGAATAATTGCTCAGGACCTTCCATTTTAAATGCTCCTTACTCTGTTTTAAATACTTCTGCATTTCTAGGGGGAAGCTGTTACAAGGTGCTTGTATATACCAGTAATTGAAACTGAGTATAATGCTCATTAAGGCCTAAATAAGGACGAAGAGGATGATCAGGACATATATAATTGATGGTATTGTATTAGGTATTATAAAGCGGTTCTAATTATAAAACATCCCAGGTCTTCTATCAATCATCCTTCTCCCATTCACCTTTTCTGTTTTGATCCTCACACACATTACTCATACAGCCTGAACCAGGTCTCTTGATACATCTACTGCACAGTTCCAGTGGTGGTTATTGAGTATACACGTTATGAGGAAAGAAACCACAGCACTAATTGCAGCACAGACTGGAATAAAGAGCACAGTTCTGCAAGGCTTGTGACATACACTCATCTTTTGAATTCCTGATGCATGTGGTTCTAATATATTTGTCCATTAATGAATGAGAAAACTGCATTTCAAAACCAATGTTTTCCAACTGAATCTTGGTTACTGTTGGGAATGGGGTGTTAGCTAGATTTTGAGGTATGACCTTTGTGTTGGTGTACATAAAAATAAGCAGACTTGCAAGAAATTCAGTATTTCCCCATTCTCTTTTTTTTTTTTTGCAAAATAGAGAGAAGAGAAACAAAAATTCAGTTATTGAAAAAAAAAAAAAAAACAAAGAAGACATTTTCAGGAACAAAGTTCTTTTCACAATGAAAGCTAAATAGTTTATATTTACAACTTTTCAAAGCTTATTTTTGAATCAAAATACAAAATTCTACATGAAATAGAGGAAAAAGAAAGTTTCTGATTTTCGTAACCAATGTTTTACAGTCACTTTATTAATGACTTCTAGATATTTATTAAAAAAAAAATAATAAAACAGCCAGTCATAGATTAAAAAAAATTATTAAATGAGTTCTGATGAAGTTTTTCTGAAAAGGCTTGAGATGAGTTCAACACTTCACAATGGGTGCCAGGTAGTCACTGAGCAGCAGGGGCTCTCAGCAGACCCAGAGTCTGCTGAAGTGTATGAAAAGCTGCCCATATAATTGCAGCGGGCTTTGATCAGAACACATGATAAGCTGCAATGCTAAACAATGGGTGGAGCAAAAGAATAAAAATGAAAAAAAGAAAATAAATTGTAAAAGCCACCTTTGGCAAGGTTGTCAGTCTTAAAGGATACTTAATCAATAAATCCTTCATAGAATTGGTATTAAAGTTTCAGTAGAAAAGAAAAATCTAACAAAATTTTTTCTAGGATGATTGTCATAAAAGAAAAAAACTCTCCCTTAGTGTTGCTTTAACCAAAATCAAAACAGTTTGCAGTCAGTTTAGCCACAGACTGAACTTACTGGTGGATGTCTGATTCCTGATTTCCTTACTCTTCCCTGTGTTTCCACTGGTACCTCTCTCCTAACAAACCTCCATGGTGCACTCTGCTTGCTGCAGGATTTCAGATGTACCACAGGACAGCAGCTGAGTCCGGATCTCAGAATGGGAGCACGGGGTGTTCATACTGCATCACCTATGAAGCACCCCTGTGCTAGGGCATCTAGAAATTTAATTTTTAACTGTTAAAGATGAAAGCATCACAGTTCTATTCAACAAATGCAAAGAAACTATTTTGACTTTTCTAAAATCAAAAATTCATGAAAAAAAAGCTGGAAAATTGCCTTTTTTATCTCATCTCCAGAGGAAAAGTTTTTTAAACAAGCAGCAGTGAGAAAAGTGCTCTGAATTTTCTAGATGAAAAGCTGCTAGAAAATAATGTTGGAGGACATTATTATTGTTATGAGATTATTTATAATAATGATGTTAGGAACATGGAACTGGAATGAACTATCATGTAGTGCAGTGGCTTGCTCATACAGTCACTACATCGGTTGATCCATGTACTGCAAATCCTCAGCCATGCCCATGGCTTAATTCCTTTTACCCCTCTTAGAAGTGATGGTGTAGTGCTGTACTACACTAAATTTTATCATGTTCTCCTTGAGCAAAGGAGACCCCTGAGCTTGTCTAGAGAAGTAATGAAGACTCTTGTAGCTGGTGGTATACATAGCTAAGGTAGCCAAAATTTAGTCCAAATGACCTCTAGCTCTAAGCTGAAGGAGCAGGATTTCTTGCATTCACAGCTCAAATCACTGCTGGTACAGCTTTTGGCACAAATCAAGAATACAACTTGGACTTCAATGTCTGAGACTGACACCTTAAACTCCTCTAGCACTGCATCTTTTTCACTGAAGGACAGCCACTATTTTTATTTTTTTTCCTAAAGAATGAGAAATTGCAGACTTTTTAGTGCTTTGGGAACTTTCACTGAGTATATATGGATTTCATTACTCTGACTATGCTGTAGTGAGATAGCTGGTGGTATCATCCTTCCCCTAACATGCAATAGCATTCTCACATTATTATGGCAAGCTGTAATACCATCAGTGTGGAAATGCTGGATGAGTCATCAGGGCCCACTAATGCATTTTCCAGCTGTCTCTCTCACTGTCTTTCCATCTTTGTTTCCCTTGTTGTATATTCAGCATCTAAGAAAAGGGGAAAGAGGCTTTAAGATAACTGTGTATGACATGCTTTGCTTATAAGAGCTTTACAGAGAACATATAAAGGCTCTAAACTGAGGTCCAATTCCCTTACAGTGCAAGTGATGCTGCTGCCCTGCCCTGGGCTGCCTCACAGAAATGGAGGGAATGAAATGGCATAATGTCTGCTTTCATCCCAAGCTGCAGCTGTGCAGCAGTGCTGTCTCAAAGTGAGCTCACCAGCTGCCAAGGCTTGGTCCATTTTCAGGCATGCTTGATAACACATGAAAGATTAAAACTATTTGCTATGGTTTGGAAACAAGTGTGTTATGCATAGATCTGCCTCTGTCCACTTCTACAAAACAGGGTCCCATGTTCCATCAGCATGTGGTGTGATCATGATGTAACTACCCTATATCAGCATACAAACAGCAACTTGTAATAAAAGCTTTAGGTAAACTGAAGACCTGGTTAGAGACTTCATGAGCTGGAATTTGTGGTCAGACCAATCAGTGTTTAACACATATTGATGGATCTGCTCTTTCTGAATTAGAATAATTTCCTTTTGTTCTGCAGTGGTATCTTGGTGGGTATCTTCATTCTGCATAAGTGAGATATTATCTCCTGGTCTCTGTGTGCCACCTTCTCAGTGTGAGGGCAGGAACCTGCTTGCCTCTCTTTCCAAAATGGGAGCAATCCCAGAAACAGGGAGTGACATATAAGAAGCTGCTGCTGCATCCAGAACAGGTCTAGTGATCCTCATGTTCAATTGCATTTTAAGCATTGCTCATTCCCAACTGCTTCAAAGGAAAGTGGAACCTGAGTCCACCTGATCTCCTTCTATGACAAGGTGACCTGCTTAGAGGATGAGAGAAAGTCTGTGGATATTATCTACCTAGACTTTGTTAAAGCTTTTGACACCATTTCCCACAGCATTCTCCTGGAGAAACTGTTCATAGCTTGGATGAATTGACTGCTCATGGCTTGCGTGGGTATATGCTTTAGAGGGTAAAAAACTGTCTGGATGGTTGAACCCAAAGAGTGGTCACAAACTAAGTTAAATCTGTTAGTGGCTTGTCACAAGTGGTGTTCCCCAGGGCTCAGTATTGGGCCTTGTTCTCTTTATTATCTTTATCAATGATCTAGATGAGGGGATCAAGTGCACCCTCAGTAAGTTTGCAGATAATACCAAGCTGGGCCGGAGACTAGATCTGCTTGAGGGTAGGAAGGATCTTCAGAGGGACATGGGCAGGCTGGATCAGTGGGCCAAGGCCAATGGTATGAGGCTCAACAAGGCCTACTTCCATGTCCTGTATTTAGGTCACAAGCCCATGCAGTGATACAGGCTTGGGAAAGAGCAGCTGGAGAGCTGCCCAGCAGAAAAGGACCTGGGAATGTTAGTTGACAGCCACCTGAATATGAGCAAGCAGTGTGCCCAGGTGGTCAAGAAAGCTAACAGCAGCGTGGCTTGCATAAGAAGTAGTGTGGCCATCAGGACTAGAGAAGTGATTGTCCTCCTGTACATGGCACTGGTGATGCTGCACCTCAAATGCTGTGTTTGGTTTTGGGCCCCTCACTCCAAGAAGGACATTGAGATGCTGGAGAGTGTCCAGAGAAGGGCAGCAAAGCTGGTGTAGGGTCTAGAGCACAAGTCCTATGAGGAACAGCTGAGGGAACTGAGGTTGTTTAACCCGGAGAAAAGGAAGCTGAGGGGAGTTCTTTGTGCTGTCTACAACTATCCGAAAGGAGGTTTTAATGAAGTCGGTGTCAGTCTGTTTTCCCAAGTGACAAGTGATAGGATAAGAGGACATGGCCTCAAATTGTAACCAGGAGAGATTATATTGGATATTAGGAAAATATTTCTTCACTGAAGGGGTTATCATGCACTGGAACAGGCTGTCCAGGGAAGTGGTTGAGTCACCATACCTGGAGGGATTTAAAAGATGTGTGTATGTGGTGCTGAGGGATATGGTTTAGTGATGGACTTGGGTTAGGTTAATGGTTGGACTCAATGATCTTAACAGTCTTTTCCAACCTAAACAATTGTGGTTTACTCCTTTTATATTATCAAAAGAATTAAAAAAAAAAAAAAACCAAAAAAAAAAACAACCTTTTGATTAGTTTCACATTTTGTACAATCGATTCACTTAGGATTTCTTTTTTCTAAAGGTAACTTAAGAAATGGGAATTCTTGTTATACGTCTCCAATTTGCAGTAATCACTGTGGCTACTGAGCCTCAACAATAGAGTTTACAAATCAGCTTCTATATTACACAGTGGGAAGAAAATGGCACATGGCTACTTATACTTAAATTTTCTGCTTTTTGATCAGTATACTGAGAGAACTGGGACTTTTAAAACACTGGTCCATGAATACATCATGTGTAAGATGGCAAATGAAGGAGAAGATATGAGAAAATGTTGGCTGGATGACACAGAGGTGTGAAATCCTTAAAACCAAGGTATAGAGCTAAGGATATATCTCCTCTTATTATAATAACCTGAACTTCGCTCTTGATTTTTTTTAACCTCTTTCCTTCCTTACATTTAAGCACTGCTTTGACATTTGAAGTCTGACCAGGTTTAACAACCAAGCAGCACAATGGTGAAGGCTCTGGGCAAATGTAACAATTTATACATTTCTTTTTTGTTGTTGTTATTTTAATTTGATTTTGTGGACACCTTTGAACAATTTTGTATTTACTTAATGAGCTTCTGTTTCTGGCCACTAATTACTGCATATAGTTAAACACTATTTCTACTTTCTAAAAGATAAATTATACTTCAATGTGAGGGAAAGCAGATTTATTTGAGTAGTGAAGTGATACCTGCTATTTTAAAAATACTAGACTCTAATCCATTAGAAGCTACCTCAAAATCAATTCTTGCGTATTCTACTGTGATGTCACCGTAGACAACAGGTAAGTTATATTTCTGTATGTGCACAGATATTCTGACAGAAAATTAATTGACTTCCACTTTATTAGCCCATGGATAGCTCTTATCTGAAGACAGTCATTTTGTGTGAGCACAGTTAACACTACTGCTTTTGAAAACTCCACTGTATTAGTACTATTATTAAAGGGAACATGAAATGTAAGTATGAGTACTTTAGATTCCTTAAACAAAGTTAAGTATGTACATACAAAGAAGGACAACAAAGCTGATGAAGGGTCTAGAGAACAAGTCTTATGAGAAGTGGCTGAGGGAACTGGGATTGTTTACCCTGGAGAAAAGGAGGCTCAGGGAAGACCTTACAACTCCCTGAAAGGACATTGTAGTGAGGTGGGTGTCGGTCTCTTCTCCCAAGTAACAAGCAATAGGGCAAGAGGAAATGAGCTTTAGCTGCATCACGGGAAGTTTAGACTGGATGTAAGGAACAAATTCTTGAACAAAAGGGATGTCAAGCATTGGAACAGGCTGCCCAGGGAAGTGGTGAAGTCACCATCCCTAGAGATATTTAAAAAATGTGTCAATGTGTCACTTAGGCACATGGTTTAGTGGTGGACTTGGCAGTGCTGGGTTAATCGTTGGAGTTGATGATCTTAAATGACTTTTCCAACCAAACTGATTCTGTGATTCTATAACACAGGTCTGGATATCTTATAATTCAAATGAGAAGTGTAAATAGAGGATCCCTCAAATTTCTCTGCTCTTCCATGTGCTTTGACCGCTTCCCAGAGGACACAGCAGATCATTTTGAGGTCAACAGAGTATCACTTCATCACTTAAAATTGGTTTTCGCACTTTGACTTATTGTGAAAGACTAGGTTAATAGAACAAGTTCTAATAAGTTTACCTCAATTTAACACAGACATGCCCATGGACAACATTTCTGCATCTATGTTCTTCATGAAACCATTAAAAAAATGTGGGGTCTGCTTAGCCATCTGTTATAATTTGTTTAATTTAAATTGAACAAGCTGGTTTGCATTAGAATCATAAAGGATAGGAAAAAGTACTGAAGACATCCAAAAGCTCAGTTAAAATATGCACACTAAAGTTCACTATTACACTTTTCAGAAGACTCCCCCTTCCTTTTTGCTCCTTGATTATGTTAATTAAAATTTATTATAATAATAACAACATTTTCCTATGAACAGATATTTTGGTAATAATACACATACCAGATTCTGCTTTATCTTCCTCCTTCTTTGTTGGGGTTTTCCTTTGTGCACTAACACATTCTATATATTGCAGATATACACTTGTGTAGCCTGAATGTTTAGCCTGAATTCCTTAAAAACTGTTTGTCTCACAGGAATCAACATCAATTCCATAAAAAAAATCTTTCCAATAGAGGAACTGATTCTTCTTAAATACATTGTTTTCCTTTTAAGGCTCTTTTGCATATTTCTTTGCTTGTTACTCAGCAACACAGTAAGGCTGATACTTTTCACAGACAAAATGACCCGTCAGAGTGTCTTTCCCTTGTGAGGTTTATTTGGTCCTGGAATGCTGTCTTTTCAGATTTCATCTAAACTAAACATAGACTGCATTAATTATTTCAGTCTCAAAGGGGACTGAGTGGGATCTTCCAATGGCATTTTTCAAAACAGAAACAACTTAATCCGTGCTTTTTTTTTTTCCTTCTCTCAGTATCTTCACTGGGACAGAAGGGCTAGAACCATTTACAGGGGGCCCAATTATTGAATATAGATTAATTTTCAGAGCAAATATTTTACCATGCTGAGGGAAGTAGCAGCATTTACTAGGCAGAGATCCAGGAGTCCTTATTTTATATCTTGTTTTGCCAGTTACTTTTTATGCATTTGTTTCATCACCAAAAACAAGTGTCTCATAACTTTCTCCTCACATTATTTTTCTGAAAGCAACTGTATTGGGGAAGGACTATCTGTCCAGCACCGATGTGGCAGGGCTCTGATCTCACTGTGCTTCCTGATTGCTTGTGTAATACAAATAAGACTATGTGAGCAGACTTTAAGCACTTTCATTTCAATACATGCCATTCATAAGTGTTGTAACTTATTCAAAATGCAATTCCTCATGCAATCAAATATTCAAGTGATGGCTTCATACTCTGGAAGAGTTTGAAGATGGTGTTTTGTTTCTCATTAGCAGTAGACAGATTACATTTATTTTAGAACCTGGATTTCTGCCATTCCATTACTCTGTGTCTCTCTGGGTCTGGCTACAGAAATCTTTGCAAGGTCCAAGTACCTGCTGTTACATTTATAGATACTAACAAAATTTGGAGTATACACAGTGATAAATGCCAGGTGAAAATTAAACCAAAGCACACGTCCTTAGGGATTCTTTATTATGAAATGTAATATCTCTCTAGCTAAATTAACGAGATAAAGCACACTCCTTTGGTTCAGTTTCAATTGTATTTCAGAGAGGAAATGTGAAAAGATTGGTTTGTTAGCATGTGGATATCAGACCAACACAGAATTGTAATGAGCACAAAGTAAAGTAACCTAGCTATGAAAAGTTGCCTGATTACAGATGGGGTGGCTGTAGATGAATAGCATATGACTTTGGAAAGTTAGCAGTCCTCTCTCCTTGCTGGAATCAGTTTAGAAAGTTTTAACTGCAACTCATATTGCAAGATACTGGCATATTGCACCCTGGAAAGCACAGGGGTTCCCATTTTATGGAGCTTGCAATGAGAAATCCCTGTTTGTCCAGTACTATTAAGCAACACTTTGTTGCTCCTGGTCTTGCTAGGAGAACAGGAAAGAGAATGTGAAATTACATATGCACACTGTGTAATTGCACACTTATTTCCATACCTAAGTACAACAGCTAAAGACCAAGTGATAAATCACAATGGAATAATATGCTAACCAATGTGTGGTGCCATTGAAACCCAAGTGTATGATGTCAGCTCATTTTGTCCCCATTTTTTTTTTTGTTTAAAACTCTCAATGGAGATTTTTCTGAAGGAGGCACAACAGTCAGGACATCCAAAATAACCATGCATTTGGGGGTTTCATTTTGAAATTTCCCCCTTCCACTTGCCTTTCTTTTATTATCATATATTTCAATAAAAGATAACATTTCAGAGTTACCAAAACAAACAAAACAGAGCTACCAAAACAAAAAAACTTCCAGTTCTGTTGACATGAAACAATGAAACATTTCAAAACAGAAGGAAAGAAGTCCTTTAGAAATCTGGGGGGGGGGGGTTTGTTTGGTTTTTTTTTTGTTTTGTTTTTGGTTTTATGTTTTGGTTTGGTTTGGGGTTTTTTTGTTGTTGTTGGTTTTTTTGGTGTTTTTTTTCCCTCTTGGAGAACTTTCAAAGGTGTTCCACTTTGGAAGAAAGACAAACATCAAAATCCTTTGCAAAACCCAACAGCATTGTCTGCAATTGCTGTGCTGTTACTCAGGATTACATTCCCCCAACCGGCACAGGCTCAGCAACTAGAACTAGTGTCTGGGTCTAAGAGATCTGGCATTGGCTGAGCTATTGATTTTCTTGGTGAGGGAGAGACTAGTCATTTGCCTTCTCTCTATTTCACTTGCCTTATCTACAGAGAGGGAATAAATACTGACTTTCTTTGTTGAATCTTTTGAGATGTGTAGAGGAGAAGGGTAAGGCATTCATGTGCTCTCAGCCTCTCCAGAGATTTTGCAGCTCAAATGGAATGCAGTCAAAGGGCCTCTGATGGGAGCAAGGTTTGCCAAAGCTCTGGAAAACAGAAACTGAAGGGATGAAAATAATCAGAGCATATGAAAAAAAAAAAAAAAAAAGGTAGATGATCCCAAGTAGAAAGGACTTCAAGATGTCCACAATTTTTTTTATAACTTTCAGGGAGGATTTTCAAAATCTTTCTTGGCAATCTACTTACTACATAATAAAATAAGATTAATATCATAGGAATAGCAAAACAGAAAAGCCAAGTATCTAAAAGACCTATACCAGGAGAAGACTGTTAGAGCCTGGAACCCTTTCTTTGGAGTTCAGGGAGAAAAGCTTTGACCCAAATAACACCTGGTCCTTCTTCTCCCATGATATTAAGCTGCTAGTGTCTTTTAACACTGCATTTTATGCGTCCTGTGCTAGATTAGGGGCTGTATATCAAATGTTTTTAAAGGACCATCCAAATGTCCTGCACACTAAGGTTTTCTCCCTTCCCAGACAAGAACATTAATAAGCACAGCAACTGAAAAAAATACTAATACTAAAAATAATAGCAATAGGAGTAGCAGTAGTAATAGTAATAGTTTGAGACCAGTAAGAGGAAAATTAAATATTAATAAAGGATGAAGTGTTATTTTCATGCCATAGCAGAAAAATCAAGTCATCCACTGCAGATATGCTTTCCATAGCTATGTCTATCTATAGATAAAGTAACTAGACTGGGACCCTTAAGCTATAGGGTAAAGATGGTTTATTGCTACATTTTATAATACAAGAACTTGGAAAGTCCCAGCAAAATTATTAGGCAATGGACTAACAACAAGACAGAAGAAACTCCCATCCTCACCCTCCAAATCACAAAATTAAATGTTAAACTCATTGCCACAGGATGCTGTAGAGATAAGAGGTATAAATAGGCTTTAAAAAAGTACAGGGATCTCCCTGAAGCATGAGTCCAGTAGGCACTATTAGAGAAGATGGTCTAGAAGTAGGGTCCAGCTCAGAAAGTCAGCAAACCTCCAATAATTTCATTCTCCATTTTTACAATAATTTCTTAATCATACAGTCTGTTCCACATCAGACTATCTGCACCTTCAGTCTCATCCAGTATCTGAGCTGTCACTCAAACTTAAAGTGCATACCAGTTTGGATTATTTTTTTATTTAAACAGGAAAAAAAAGATTTCATGAAGCAGTATGATCAACAAAAGAAAAAATCAGTTTGAGAAAAGCCCAGGAGTTGCTCATGATAGACGCTGGCACAGTATGTTATGTCTGTGCAGTACCTATGAATAGCTTCTTCATTTTTATAGTCACAGTAAGGTACAGTACATGTCACCTCTGAAATTTAATGAACCCAGCATTCCAGGAAACGAAAGTAAAAAGGTAGACCTTAAAAATGTATCTTTAAAGATGTCTCAGGCAATGAATCTTTTACAGTAGGGAAATAGTTTTTTCTTAGTTTTTAGGTTCACTAAATATATATCCACAATATCATCCTATATAACATGTTGCCTTAACTACTGACACATCAGCACAGAGGCACAAGTTGCTGATATTTAATCTTTGGGGAGGGAAAGGAGTAACTCTGAGATGGCTGAAGGGGAACAATTGGTTTTGCCTGCATGTTAAGGATACAAAGCAGAGTTCTTAAAGTATTTGCTCTTTATGGATGTTGAAGGTTAGGGATCTCTAGTATTTGGGGTTTGGGGTTTTTGGAGTTTTTTTGT
This sequence comes from Megaceryle maxima, assembly GCA_024605025.1. NCBI lineage: Eukaryota > Metazoa > Chordata > Aves > Coraciiformes > Cerylidae > Megaceryle > Megaceryle maxima. The sequence continues at coordinate 17,018 of JANHGN010023763.1, read as the reverse complement.
TTGGTTGGTTGGTTGGTTGTTTTGGTCTGTTTTTTTTTTTTTTTTTTCTTTTTTCAGTATTTTATGGTGCCCCTGCTTGGCAGAAAATCTGGTCAGATTTTACAGAGTCACTCTTTTGCCTTCTTTTTGCCCCTTCCTTGCACATCATCTTCCTTATCTTACCTGTATGAAGCCTTGTGGAGGGTGGGCAACAGTAATACCCCTTACTTTAAAGTCAGGGCTCCTAAGCCTGGCTTACTCAAGTCAGCATCAGCTGCATGCTGATCCAGGTGCCAGGGTCATCCAGTACCTAGCCACAAGCCTCTGGTTATGTGCCAGACATCATACACATGGCTGTAGAGTGGGTTTAAATGGGTTTATTTGTGTCATTTTTCTCTTGGAGTAATGGCAAACTGAGAGAGTTTATATAACCTACTAGTTGAAAATAACATGCATGTAACTACAGGCATATGGATGACAATCTGGTTCCAATTCTGAAGAATATTTTTTTATGCATATTTGAACTCTGTGGAGGTCTACTAAATATAGGGCATTTTTTGGTTGGTTGGTTGTTTTTTCTGCCTTCTCCTTTAGAAGAGGTGCCTTAGCCTTTACCAGGCAGAGGGAATTTCACAGTGAGTTATGGCAGGCTCTAGCGTGCTGTAGGATAGGCATTACTCCATATGTTATTCAGATTCACTTTCTCAAGTGACATAGGTTATGCATTTTCATCCTCATCCTCATCCTGCACAGGACAAACTCAATGATAAAATAAATCAACCTTATTAAGAAAGATTTATAATAAGGATGTTACCTGCAAAACTGCAAACAGCTTACAATCTAAGGAATGTAGCTACAATCTTCAAGTAAATTTAAAAGTTGAATATTTTTCCATTCCTAACAACATTATGAATCCATTTTGAAGCTGCAATTAGTGTCCTCCTTTTGGATTACACCTGTAGGTCTGAAATGTTTGTCCTAGCACTGGACTCTCAGTTATATCAGCTGGGCTTCTAACTTATTTTTAAGGCAAATGAGGTATTGAAACACATGAGCAGCATAAAAAACTGTTACTTTTCTGCTCAAGACATTTCTCATATATCTCCCTTCTCTTACGATATGCCTTTTGATGTTTGTTTAATTCTACCAGCACTTTAGGTGGAGTTTAAAAAAGGACATGTGAAGTATTTGTAAGAAGTTATTCCTCTGTTCCAATGATTAGAACATGTTCATAAAACCTTCTATTCCTTTATCCTATTTCATGTGTTTCTTCTATTAAAATTATTTGTTCAGCTATTTTGCCAAGCTTGTACGGAGTGAATGCATGTTGTATCAAGAGTGCAGGGACAGAGGTAGTAACACATAACTGTTATAGACTTCCTCCATCCTACACACCAACTCTCATTTTAGGGCCTCTAGTGTTGCAGGTGATTTATGCTAAATTCATGACTGCAAAAACCTGGAGTTAAAAGAGTGGACAAGATTATCAGTAATTCAGCAATTACCGAGGAATTGATTCACATCATTTGCAATTATCTAACCATAGGCTATTTAATTTAGCTTTTCATCACCACATCTGCCCTTTTGACCCGCATCCTCTCCTGATAATCATCTGGTTTCTCAAACTCCCCTGTCAGAGAGCAGCAGCACAAGGAACAACAAATCATCTGGAAAGGGACATTTTTCCCCTGTCCCTGCTTCTTTCATATGGCATCATTTGACAGATGAACACCAGAAATGTCCACTGATGTGAATCTACCTGCTGTAGGAAAATAACCAAATATAAAAAGAACAATGAAATAGCTTTTTTTTATTGTCATTTTACTTTATTCCACAAACTACAAGTGGAAACACAAACTGGATTTTTCTTCGGTACTTAAAAAAATGTAACAGTTTTAGAGCTCATTTAAACTTGCAGTTTGGCTTACAGGTCTGTCATCTCTTTCTAGAAGGACAGTTTCTGTGATTTTTTTACCTCTTAAATTGAGCCAAAGAAATTTTAAAACACTCACAGAATTGTCCATGAATGATGACCAGTTCTGAAAGCCTTGTAGGTTATAGAGATTTGGGTGCCTTCAGGAGCACTTCTTTGAATGGAGCTTCCAGAGAATTCCCTTCAGAAACATTGACAGGTTAATGAACTTTTTTTCTTAAAAAGGAATATTGCAAAAACTTGAACTTTTTGCACACTTTTCCAAATCAAGTATGGTACCTTGTTAGTTCAAGAGGTCTAGAAAACTAAAGGAAAATTATCCACAACTGCTATGTCCACAGGGTGAACACCTTCAAAGTATCCTCATCATCTTACAGCAGCTGCAGTACGCTATGGCTTTGGTATAGCCCAGTTGCTAACAAGGAGACAGTCAATCACAGTTATTCTTTACTCCTACATGTAAAGCAGTGGTGATTTCTGCACAGCAATGCACGTACCTCAAAGCTTTTTTTCATGGTACTGTATTCCACAGTGGTCATTTTGAGGGTGTCTGGGCTGAGGACTTATTAGTTACAGTCAGGAATATTGAGGCATTAGAGTTTCACTGAGATCAATGATATTGCCTGCAGCAAAGACATGTATCCAGTGAACTCTTAAAGAAAGCTTTCTTTGATAAGAGGCAAAAAAGGGATGAAGTTCACTATTCAAGGTCACTCTGAAGGAAAAGGATGATGATGTTAAGAGAGCAACTGCAGCTTCTGGCTGAAGGATGACACTTTTTCCTTAGCATCACAGGTTTCCCAGTGCTCTTGAGTGAAGCACCTCTGAATTACATACTGCAAAGCATTCCTTGTGCAGCTGCTTCTATGATGATAAAACTGTTTTGTTATATTAGCACATTAAACTTCCCTTCATGCTGGAAAAGTTAATCTTCTGTAAACACAATTCTGCTACTATCATAGAATCACAGAAATGTCTGGGTTGGAAGGGACCTCCAAAGGTCATCTAGTCCAACGCCCCCTGCTGAAAGCAGGGACATCTTCAACTACAGCAGGTTGCTCAGAGCCTAATCAAGCTATCTTTAGGGTTGTTGCTTCTGGCCCACCTATCTCTACAATCAACACTTCTCAAGCCCTAGTCACAACACCAAAGATACTACTAGAAAATAATCATATACTCAGGGACCTCAGTTTCTTTAGCTCAACACAGAGAAGGTGGTAGGCAACCTTTGTCAGTTAGACTCTACATAGAGAAGTATGACAACAGGGAGCTCTTTAGCTTAGCAGAAAGAGATAGAATACTTCAGTACTTAAAAAATGAATACTGAACAAATTTAGACTAAAAATAAGGTCCAGGAAAAGTAATGTCCAATGATATTTATCTGGAGAAAAAGTTCTTGCATGCTGGTAACTTTCCTAGCCAAAACTGGATGCTATTTTACAATGTAAATTAATATTTCAGATAGTCATTAATTCATGGATAAATAATGTGTGTATTATACAAAATCACAGAATCACAGAATGGTAGGGGTTGGAAGGCACCTCTAAAGATCATCTAGTCCAAGCCACTGCCACAGCAGGTTTGGCTAGAGTAGATCACACAGGAACAAGATTAGGCAGGTTTTGAAAGTCTCCATAGATGGAGATTTAACCACCTCTCTGGGCAGCCTGTTCCAGTGCTCTGTTACCCTCAGAATGAAGTATTTCCTCATGTTGAGATTGAACCTCCTGGTTTTCAGTTTATGGCCATTGTCCCTAGTCCTGTCACTGGCCACCACTGAGAAAAGCCTGGCCCCATCTTCCTGACACCCACACTTTAGATATTTATAAGCATTGATAAGATTCCCCCCCCCCCCCAGCTTCATATTCTAATGTCCTTAAGTTGTACAATCTGGCTTTACAATCTAGGAACTACAGGAAATTATAAAGGTTTACTCCAAGAGATCAAGGCCTAGGGAAAAATGGGGTCAAAACATCTACTTCGGGGGGCCAGAGCATACAAAAGAACTCTTAAACGGTGCCTTATTACAAATCCAGGGGAAAGAATTTAAACCTGGCTCTAGGCCCTGACTGGAGAGAGCATCCATTTCACTGTGAAAAAAACACAAAATTGCTTGGGCATGGTGTTGCCCACGATATGAATCTGCCTGCTGCAGCTATGAAAAGCAGCATGACCAATTGAGATGCCTTCAAGATGAAGTCGCTCTCTGATATGAGCATCTGATCATGTCTTGCCACTGCTTACATGGCATCTTTTACTTGTGCACTGGCATGTTAGTCTGAGTATGCTGTCTTCTTTGATACACATCCTGTCTTGACCAAGAGAAATTAATATTCCTGGCCAAGCATCAATGATGTTCCTCTTATTGTTGCGTCTGCTTGGATACAAGGAGGCTCTACACCTACTCCTCAAAGCAGAAATGAACCTCATCACTGTTCCTCTGCTCTCACTTTCACTGCACTGTGTTTTGGCCAAAGCTGTATCTACTCAGTGCCATCATGTCTTTTCTGTCTAGAGCTCTTTCTACCCCTCACACCTGAACAAGGACAGACAGCTTCCACAGAATTTGAGACACTTCTTAACACTTGCCCTAAGTTGTCCTTATCCCTGATAAGAGGGTGGACCCAGGGAGTACACTTCCTTCATCTGCACCATCCCTCAATCTCTGTGCCTGGAAATATGACACTTCAGTGCTTTCAGAAATAGAATGATCTGTGAATCAAAATTTTCCATTGATAATAAATAAAATATAATTTAATCTAATGTAAATGAAAATTGTTATATATTTCTATGTACGGTTTAAAGACTACAGTTATATATATTACTTAAATATTTACTATAGAGTATTATACTGAACTGTACTATGTTGTAATATAATTTTAGGTATATTGTAGGGGGAAGTCTTCTAATTTGAGGGGTAAGAAGAGGTTGGAGTTGAATAAATTATAGATTAAAAGGGAAGTAACAAATGGACTGCAATGGCTCAGAGAGCATGGGAATTATAATTTTTATAAGTATTTATTATGTTTACTGTATCTGCATTAGTAAAAACTGCAACTGCCTGAGCAAAACTATTTTTCAGCTGACATAGCACACAGCATTTATTTTTCTCTTTTTACTAAAGAAAGGAGAGGCTTTTTATGAATTAGTGTACTGCAATACTAAGTTTTATATTATCTATAAACTAAGGTAGTAAAAAAAGTCACATCATTTTAACCTTGGAATGCAATAGGGAATGTGGTGGATGTGTAAAAATTTAATGTCCCACAGTGTCTGGTTAAGTGGTCAGTGCTGATGAGTGGGAGTTTGCATCTGTCTCATAGTAGTATATTTTCATTGCATTTTCATCCAGAGGGATCTCTATTTGGGCTACATTTCCAAAGTAGTTGAGGCCATGTGACTGGTCTTCTGGTGAGAAGATGAGCAGACCCTAACTAAAGCTTTTCTGGCAACCTTGAAGGTCAGATAAATATTGAACATTTCTCACATATCAAAGAGTTTTTTTCTCCATGCCAGGTATCTTGCAAGCAAGTTGTTTTTTTGTGGGGAGGAAGAAAAAGCATTTGATCCTGGTAGTTGGCATGTGTTACATTTCTCCCTCAGACTGCAGGACCTATAATTGGTCTCAGTGATCTTAAAGGTCTTTTCCAGCTGAAATGATCCTATGATTCCATGACCTAGAGTTCAGGTGCATATATCTGCCTAAATAAAGTTGGTATCATAAGTTGCTGTTGTATATAAGTATATAGGATAATAATGTCCTTGCTATACAAAGAGTTACAGCTTTTACAGTATCTCACTTAATCGTTGCAATCTGGAAAAAGCACAAATTATTTCTAGAAAACTACATTAAAATTTTTTTTAATGCAATCTCCTACTTCAGCCAGTGACAGTTTTGGATGAAAAGTTGAACTGGTCTGAATGAACACTGACTTTCTCCTTTTTATCTTCTTGTTTTAGATTGAAGCAAATATGCAAAGCAAACATAGGTTCTCTGAATAAACTAGACAATGCAGTTTCATATGCATGGGTTTTGAAGAAAGTCATGCAGATGTTTTGCTCCTTTAAACTGTTTTGCTAGTATGTAAGGCCAAGTCAACTGTACCTGAATTAGTTGTTTGGATACCCAGGTATTTATTGTTTTCAGAGAATGTCCATTTTTCTCTGACTTCTTCCCTGTGCTTGTATAAAATATTGCCTTGTCTTCTCTTTGATTATAAGAATCCTGACAACAAAAGATGATGCAGTGAAAGTCCACACTCTATGAGTTCATGTGTGTCTGTGTGTAGTGCTTGCAAATCCTATGGGATAAGAGCTGCCATATAAATGTAAATATAAGTCATGGTCTTCTTTGAACTGATGACCCTTTGCTACTGTCTTTTTTGATAGGATAAACAGCATGAATAGCAACTGCTAGAATTAAATGGCACAAAAATACTGCTTCTTGTTAATTTTTCAAAACCTAGGCTATCTTCACATATTTAAGGACTTGCAGTTGAATTCTGTCTTCAAAGTTAAAAATAAATAAAAGGCAAAGTTGAGGGTAGAATAAACTTTTGAAAGCATCTCTGGACTTACATCTTTGATTTGTGGTTTCAGAAATGAAATAAGGACCTCTGAGAGTAACTCTTATTGAAAGCCAAGAAAATTGGTCTACTTTTTATTTCTTAGATCTACCTTGGTTTTTAGGTTTGTTTTTTTTTCTCCTGGATTTTTTCCAAAGGCAAAAAGTCCAATGCCAACAAAAAATTTCTACTGATTTCTTTGGAACTTCATGCACTTAACATTGCCTGAAATATTGGGTTATATCAGTGTCTGGGCTTACATTTCTAACCCAATACTTTACGTGGCGCACATAATCCAGGTCTTGTGTGTCTGTGAAATTTCATAGCATTTTATTCAAATACTGAATAAATTCTTACAACTAATAACTCTGCTTGCAAAGAATTTCTATTACCATGCTCCCTTCTTTTACTAAGAGAGAGACACAAGGTAGTATTTCATATAAGTTTATTAATTCTTGTTTTTAAACTTCCCTTTTTGCATATATAAATATCAATCACATTATAATTGTATTAACTTGAAGCATAAGTTATTTGTATTTTTGGACACCATCAAGCCTCACAGATGTCAGTGTAACACTAAAGCAACTGGAATAAGCTGGTGCTGCTAAAACTTGCACTAGAAAATTCAGAGTTTACAAATTCAAAGGTCTTGTTCAGGTCAAGTTGAAAAGTGCCTCTAATCTTCTCAGTAGTAGGTCAAGTCATAAAATGTTGGTGCTGCTTCTCTTTTATTTTTTGAGCTGATTCACTTTATTTCCTCCTGACTCCCTTCTTTTTGGCCCACAGCTTACTGGACTTGAACCAGTGACTCCCACTGGTTAAGAACAAAGAGTTCCCTATACTTGTCAGTGATGTGGAAATTTGCCATCTCCATTGTGTGCCACTAGCTTGGCAAGCCGGTTTGGTAACACAAGCTATTCCCAGCATAATCCATCTAGCTGTCTTTCTCCAGGGGAAAAATCACTTTTATTAGAAGCCAAAAATGATAGCTGCCACAGGGATCACAGGACTTTTTATGGCTTTTTTTTTCATTGCTGACTAACCTAGCAGTACCAAGAGGTAGTGTTTCTCAGGAAAGTGGTTGTAACTATAGTTATGCAGGGAAGACAATATAAATTTTTAGCTTTTGACCCTTTCATTCAAACTCTGGATTATTAATAATAATGATCCTCAGTGCTTAGAAGGACTGTGCTCCTATCAAACAACAAGCATTATTGCATAATACAGTTAATATCTAACGAATCATGTTTCACCAAAGAACTAGTTCTCACATCTTTCTACATTCTATTCTTAAGAAGCAAATGGAATCAATCTAACCCTCATTTACTGCAACCTTACAAAAAGAATGGGGAGTCTGGCTAGCCTAAGAAAAAGTTTAACAGTGAATTAGAAATGCCAGATTTGATCTCCATTGCAGCATAATATTGACTGTATTTTTTCAGGGACACCTTGTATGTTGGACCTTTTTCTCCAATATCCAGTGAAGGCAGCTCAAGAAACCTTTGCTAAAAGCAGAGGGGTTAATTCAACAGTCATTGTATCATCTAAAAAGATTGAATTGGCCTGTGAAACAGATGATATATTCTTTTTTAAAAGGTAGAATTCTGCCTCAGCTTATTGACATGCTAATATGTTAATTTCCCTCTGATTTCTGAAGGGAACCCAAGGTATAGATAATGTAGTTGCATATACTTATATATAAGTATATATCAGTAATTATATACATATATGGAAAGCCAAAGACCAAATACAGGCATCTATCTGTATTTGGAGAAGAGTCCCGTGTAATAAACAAAGCAAAGCTGAAAGGTTCTTGAGTTCAGGATGATATGAAACAATGTACCTCCTAAACAGTTTGTGTCCTTTGCATGTTTGGGGTTTTTTGTTTGTTTATTTCTTTTTCTTATTCCTTTATTTTTTTTCTGCAACTAAAACAATCTCACTTTTCACATTTTTAAGAATCAAAATTACCAGAAGCATTAAAAAAACCCTAAACAAATTCAAAATGAAACACCATGTGACATGTTTGTTCATAAATATAGTTTGTTCCCCTGTATTTATATTTCCCACTAGAGACATGTATTGACTAAAGCCTCTATGTGGAATTACCAGTTCTACCAGTTCTTTCTCAAGGGCAGAACAGAAGACAACATTGAACTCTTCTCTGAACAGGCAATAGAAACTTATCTCTAAGAATTTGTTCCCTAAGAATTTTGTTCAAGGTAACTTAAACGGCCAAAACAAGTTCTAACAGTTAATTGCAGATTTTACACTTGGTGAATATGTAAAGTAGCTTTAAGCCCTATACCATGATCTTTGTATTCCTACTGTTCTCAGATATCCTTCAGGCACTCATACAAAAAGATCAGTTGTATTTTTACTTTATTCCACTTTTACAGGATATCTCTGAATTCTTGTATGGCAGATAGTGCTCTGGAGTGTAAGATTTTATTTCTCCACTGTGTTGACTAGTTCATAGCTCATTTATATATATATATATTTTTTTTTTTAATTTTTTTTTTTTTTAATTGTTTCCTGTCTAATGTAAACCACTTAATGTTCAGGCTCCTTAAAAATCATCAGAGATGCTGGGTTGGTTGATCTCTTGTATGAGTTTTCTTCTGTATGATTTTTTTTTATGTGTATATATCCATTATCTACATCATGGAATAATTTTAATGTATGTTACAACCAGT
>JANHGN010023761.1:781-16722 GCA_024605025.1 Megaceryle maxima | reverse complement strand
GGGAGAAAGGGCGGGGGGTTTAGGGGGGGGTAACATCTGGGTGGGGACCTCAGCAGCTGAGGGAGGGGTCCTGGTGGTTTGTGGGACCTCAACATCTGGATGGGGGTGACGTCCCCCGTGATGCCAATGGGTGGTGGCCCCAGTGTCCTTCACCCGGTCCCGACTACCCCCCATGAGGCAAAGGACAAGACCACGCTGGCTTCATTCTGACACGGGTGACCTTTAATGACAAAGAGCCCCCAAAGTGGCTGAAATTCCCCCCAGTCCTTTCCCAAAATATCCTCATTATAACATCTCCTCCCCAGCCCTCCCCGGGGTGGACAGACAGTCATGGGATGGCAGCACCTCCATCATTCACCGGGACACCCTGGTTCATTCCTGCCACTGTGGTCATCATCTCTTCCATGGGCACAACAGAGCGCCCAGGTCTGTGAACATCAGCCTTGCCTGGACCCTGGGGTGAAAGCAGGAAAATGGGGAAAAGAGGCCAAAATGGGGGGAGTTGGTCCAAGAAAGTCCTATTTTTAGGATTGCAATCACCATCACCCCAATTTTGGGGGGGAGGAACATCCCTGGTGTCTGGCAGGCGAATGTGAAGAAGATGCTTGTCCTCAACCAGAAGATGTTTGAACATCAGTGGTGGCTTTATCCTGCTCTCCAGGCTGTGGAATCCCATGGAAATCACTGAGATGGGGACATACACACCCCCCTAATTCCTCTCTCCCTCCCCTTAGCTCCTCCCCTCCATCAGCCTCTCTGCGGGGGTCCAGCTCCATCAGTGGGGTCCAGCTCTACCTCCCAGGAAGGTTTTGGTCCCCCAACTCCAGAGCAGAGGGACCGGCAACAATGTGACGATGTGCCTGACACCCCCCTAACCACCCCTCAAAAATAAATAAGGATGTTTATATATATATAATATATATATATTTAAAACAAACGAACAAACAGAGCTATCTGGGTGCTGGCGATGGAGCGAGCAGGTTAGCGGGAGGCCCGGGGCAGGGAGGGGGGACAACACCACGGGCATATTGTCCCTGGGGTGGTCCCGCGGCGTAGCCAGCGGTCCCAGGACAGTGGGGGGTGACAGCGCTGGGACTCCCTGCCCCCCCAAAAGCAGGCACACACAAAACCGGAGAGCAAGGCAGGTTCCTGGCTGTACAGCATCCTCCGGCTGGTCCCCACGGATGCTCGTTAATGCCTTCCTCCTTCATTAGCGCCTTCCCAACCGAACACTTCCCCCTCCCCCAATCTTCTCCTCACCCCAAAAGCGGTGGGTGTGTGTGTCCCCCCACCCAGTCCGGTGCAGTGGCCGGGGGGACGGTGGGGGGACCGGGGCTCATCCCCCCCAACCCCGAGCACACAGAGAGCAGCCGGGTTGGAGATGAGAGGCACTGGGGCGGGGGGTGGCAGTGAGGGGGGGGGGTCAGGACCCTCCACCTCTGTGTACAGGGGGGCCAGCACCCCCTTTCCTCGCCGGGATGGCCCCGGGGGGTGCCATGGCTGTTCATGCTCTCCAAAGGAGGAGGTGGTTGGTGCTGTCATCCCGGCCCACTGTCTCGCTGCTGCTGGTCAGACGGAAGTCCTCATAGCCATCCCCGCCGCTGATCACCAGCATCTTGGGTTTGGAGAGGGTGAGGGCAGGGGCGCGGGGACGTGATGGGTCCCGTTTCTCTGCCTCGTTCAGCTTCTCAGCCCCTGCCAAGTGCAGAACCTCAGCGTGTTGTCAGATGGCTCCCCACAGCTGCCCTGTTCCCCAGCAGCATCAACCCAGCAGCGTCATGCCAGCAGCGTCATCCCATCAACATCATCCCAGCAGCATCATCCCAGCAGCATAACCCCAGTATCCTCTCCCCAGCATCCCAGCAGCATCGCAGCAGCATCCCACCAGCATCATATCAGCATCCTCCCACCAGCAACATTCCACCATCCTCCCACGAGCATCCCACCAGCAACACCCCAGCATCATCCTTCCACCAGCATCCTTCCAGCATTAGCCCAACATCAGCCCACCAGCAGCACCCCACTATCATCCTCCCAGCACCCTCCCATTAGCATTCTCCAAACATCACCATGACTTTCCCAGGTGCCAAATATTGGCCCCCAAAACCTCCTCCAATCCCCAAGTAGTCCCTCCCACCCAAATTATCACCTTCTCCCCACACTGACACCTTCTCCCCATCCCACTCTGACCTCAGAGCTGCGCTGCATGACAGAGCATGGCCTTCCAGTGGCTTTTTCCCATGGGAATTAGGATGCCCCAGGGAAATCTGGGGTCACTTGATTGGTGCCCCAAGCACTGGAGGGGGTGTTATCAACCATTTCCCCCACCCTAATTTTCCTGTCTGGATTTTAACATAGAAAGGATGGAACAGGGACTCTGGTGACCATATTTCAAGGCTACTTCTGGTTTTCTGTCAGCAGGACAGCGTTCCCAGCCCCATAGAAAACATCCACCCCCCCGGAGCAGGTCAGGATTGGTCTCCCTTCCCCCAGTCATCCCACCTACCCATCTCCCTCGGCAATGGGAAGAGGACATCGAAGCCGTCAGGCAGCTCGATGGCAGTGAGGAAGCGGACGTGGCCAGTGTGACCCTGCGAGAGCCCCACCAACATGGGGGCGGCCTTGGCTGAGACGGCGAGAGTCAGCACCACACCAGCACTGGTCCCGATCCACAGCAAGTCCTTACACACCAGGAGAGCCGTGATCCGCAGGCAGGCTGCCTTGTGCTGCCGGATAATGGCATCCGAGCCTGTTGAGTAGCCCAGCCGTCAGCATCACAGGGCTGTGAACCCCACCCATGCCACCAGACTCCATTCCTGGAGGTATTTTGGGGACATGGGGAAGGGATCCCACAAACTCCTCTGGCTGGTATAAGGCACCCTGGCATGCCACCAGATTGGGCTACCTCATTATGGGATTATGCAACCACCCAGGGGCTGCCCTATTACGTGGTGGGATTATGAAGATGCACAAAGGTTGCCACATTCCTGGTGGGATTCTGCACATGCCCAGGGGTTGCCGTATTTTCCCATGGGATTGTGCAAATGCCCAGAGACCACCTGATTCTTACGTGGGGTTACCCGACGGCCCAGGGGCTGCCCTATTCCTGCAGGGGATTATGAAGCCATCTGGGATCATTATCCGCCCATCCTGGTGGATTCTGCTGATGCCCAGGGTTTCTGTGTGGCACGTGCCCAGGGTTGCCCTATTACCTGGCAGGACTGTGCACATGCCCAAGCAGGGGTGTCCTATTTTTGCATGGGATTATGAAGCCATGCAGGAGATTCTCTATTACCCTGTGGGATTATGCTCATGCCCAGGGGCTGCTTTATTTCTGTACAGGATCATGAAGCCACCCAGAGGCTGCCCTATTACCCTGCATGATAATTCAGATGCCAAGGGACTGCCCTCTGTCCACGTGGGATTATGCAGCCATCCAAGGGCTGTCCTATTCCTGCGTGGGATTATGCAGCCACTAAAGGACTGTCCTATTGCTCCACGGTGGGATTATGCAGCTGTGTAACACCAAGGAGGAACCCCATAAGCGTGAAATGTCCATCTTCCTTCCCCAAAGCTGGTTGAGATGCAGGAGATATTTCCTGGGGCTAAATGCTGTGGGGCATCAAATTTTCAATGCAGATGATGGGCACCAGTACCCACTGGAGACAGCGATGGGAACCCACTGGAGACAGGTCACTGGTGGGACTTACCGGCGAGCATCTTGTGGACCGGGGGGGTGATATCAGCTTCAGCCAACTGCTCATAGCTGGTGGCGTGGTAAAGCCGGACCTGGGCGCTGCTCTGCAGCGCAACCCACACTCCGGTCCCCGTGCTCACCATGCAGGTGACGCTGCGCCCACTGTCTTGTCCCACCTGAAGTGTGTGCTGCGGGTGACAGAGGCACAGCAATGCCACCGATGGTGATGCCACCGATGCCCATTGCCAACCACCCCCAACCTCCCACCATCACCCACAGTACCTCTTGTGCCAATGTGGTGGTGTTGAGGATGATGACCCGGTTTTGGCAGCCGCACCAGAGCTTCCCTGCCACTGCCACCATCTTGGTGATGGGGCTCCCCGGTGAGCCCAGGGACAGGGATTTGGAGTTTTGGGGGTCCCAGAAGCGGCCTGTAAGGGTGGAGGGAGTGGGGTGAGTAGTTAAAGCATCCCCAACAAACACCATCTTCACCCAGCTGATAGGATGCAGTGGCTGGACATGCCTGTCTCCAGGTGTCCTATTAGAGAGGACATGAGCTGATGTCCTCGGGGGATGCCAGCGGCAGGCAGGGACCAGGAAGAAGATTCACACCTCATTCTGATTGTGATTTTGGGGTCTCCAGCATCCCTTGATGAATGTCCCTTCCCATGGAGGCAGGGAAGCCACCAGCCCCTCAAGCATCCTTCCCCAGGAGGCTGCCCAAGCCACCCACCCAACAGTGACCACTTTGGACCTGCATTTAAACCCATCAGTGCTTTTTGATGTCCCCAATCTGGTCTCACCTGCCTCCCGCTGGTAGACAACGAGCTCCCCGTTGGCCAATGACACAAAAACCTGGTTATCCAGATACCTGTGGGGAGAAAAACCCTTTGACAACCAGCTGCAGAGACCTGCTCAGCCACCCCCAAGCACCCTGCTATGGGCAGCCCAGAGCCAAAAATCTCCCTTCCCCACTTACAAGATGCACATGACAGCAGCAGCATGTTGCATCTTCATGCTGTTCTTTCTGTTACGGATGTTGTCTGAGGACTGGTACACATGGATGCTGCAGGAGAGGAGCAAAGCTTGAGGCTCATCTGAGATGGGGATCTACCCCATGTCTGTGTCCCCCCATCCTGGGGACGTACCATCCATCCTCGGTGCCCAACCACATGGAGCTCTGATGGGCTTCAGGGTCAAGGTTGAGGAGATCCTCGAGGCTGCCCCGAGTGAAGGATCCACGGCTGGAGCGGCGCAGGGCTCGCCCATCCGTGGGGCTCTCACCATGCTGGTTTTGGCCATAGGTGCCAGTGATAGGCATGAAGCCAGGTTCTTGCTCTTCCTCTGAGCTCGTCGTCTCCACTGTTGCCTCCTTGCAGCTTGGGATCTCTTCATCTGTGGAGGAAAAGGAGGGGGAAGGAATGGATCAGACCAGGACCACCTGACACCCACCGAAGTGATGGGGAAGAGAACACAGATCCCTGGGGATGTCAAGCCCAGTGGAGGACATAATGATGCAGAGCCCCTAAAACCACCAAGTTTTACTCAAAGCTGCCAGCCCCATCGCAGCACCATGGTGTTGGGCTGATGCCCCCTAACATCTCTTTTCCTGGGACATTTTTGGCTCAAAAGCCTCCACCTGTGGAATTCATTGAGAAGCACAAGGCAGAGTGTCCAGAGCAATGGAGCTGTCCATCATTTTAGCAGGGCCTGTAGCAACAGGACAAGGGTGATGGTTTTAAACTAAAAAAGGGGAGATTTTAGACTAGATGTAAGGAAGACATTTTTTATGCTGAGGATAGTAAGACCCTGGCCCAGGTTGCCCAGAGAGGTGGTTGATGCCCCGTCCCTGGCAACATTTCAGGTCAGGTTGGCCAGGGCTCTGAGCAACCTGCTCTAGTTGCAGATGTCCCTGGTCCCTGCAGGGGGGTTGGACTAGATGAGCTTGAAAGGTCCCTTCTAATCCCAAATCCTTCTGTGATTTTATCATTTTGAGGTCAAGGAGTGCTTTTTTGCTAAGCAGGGACTCACTGCCGAAGCTGGAGGAGATGGTGGAGTGGCTGGCTTGGCTCTGCAGCGTCCCCGAAGGACTGGGTGAGGACTCGTCATCCGTGTCGTCGCTATCAAAGGGCACCAGCTCCCTGTTGCTGCCGTCGACCGGCTCCGAGAGCTCCAGCGATGAACCCGAGATGGAGATGTGCAGGCACGGCTGTGGCCCCGCATCCTCCGGCTGCGCTGGCATCGCCTCCGAGGAGGGGCTGCCCACCGGCTCAGCACGCTCCCTGCCGCGACGAGGGGAAGGGGGGGGGGGGAAAGAAGCAGCTCCAGCATCGCCCCGTGCCCGCCGGCTCCGCGGTGCCGGTGGGAATGTCCTACCTATACGCCCGCTTGAGACCGGGCACGGAGGCGATGCAGAGGATCCTGGCGGAGCAGACAGCGATACACGCTTCCACTGTGGGCTCCTTACGGATGCTGAGCAAACAAACCTGCCCCACGTAACCATCGCTGTTGCAAACCCAAACCTCATGGGAGCTTTCCGGGCTGCCGTGGCTGGGAGAAGCACAAGAAAACTGCAAGGGAATGAAAGATGGGATGAGGTGGGTCATGCGGGTATGACACAGGAGTTCTCAGCATCAGTTGGGATATAGAGGAACACGGGTCCCGTGGGATGCTTGAACCCAGACATCAAGTACCTGCATCCCACTCCGCGTCTTCATGATGGGGATGGCCTTGAGAAACTCTGGGTCCAGGCAGTTTTTGGTGGAAGCTGGAAAAAATCAAATTGGAGGATGAAGAGTGATGGAGGAAAAGGATTTACCAAAGCAGAGGTGTGATGCTGAGCCCACCAGTGTGTCCACCTCCCCAGTCCCTGGTGTTTACCCAGCTTCTTCTTGGCATCCTCGAGGGCTTGCTCAAAACTGAGCCGGGCGTCAGGGTTGGGGAACTCGAATATGAAGGACTCAGTGCCATCAGCTTTGGTGGTGCTGAGCTCCACCTTGTTGGGGGGGAATGCCATGCTGAAGGACAGGGATTGCTTCTCTGACAGTTCCCGGTGGATGGCAGCCATCAGGTCCTTGATCACATCATCCAGACTCTGTCGTGGGGATGGAGACAACACTTCAGCTTTCAGGAAAAGGCCACCACCAGCCATATATGTGATGCTGACCCCATCCATCCACAAGCATCCTTCAGAGGCTGCCCCAACCCCCCTGTGGCTTTGAGGCTGGTGGCATCTGGACTCTTTGAGGACATTCATGGCCACCAGCTCTTCCACAGGTTCTCCCTCCTGCAGAGAACATCTTGGTCAGTCCTACAGGGAAGGTATCCACCCAGAAAACAGCATCAGAACCACCATCCACATACCTGGTGGGGGAAGCTGAGGGTCTCTGACAGCTTGCTGACTTGCCCCAGTGTGCTGAGGTCTTCATCCAGGCGGCAGATGCTTTTCTGGATGCTCTCCCGGTTGGTGGCTTGTGAGGCACCTGTGTGGGGACATGTGAGTGGTGTTAACCCCTTCCTCCCTGACACTGAACAGAGGAACCTTCTCCCCAACAGCCAGTGGTGAGTGATGGCTTTTGTGGTGGGATGGGACACTACAGCAGGCAGTGACAGACCTTTGACGATGTCCACATCCTCCAGTGGCAGCTTCCAGAGCAGTTTGTACTTGCTGGCGGTGTCGATCACACTGGCAGCTGTGTACCTGTGAAGTTTGGGGGGGGGAGGGGGAATGACTGAGCTGAACCCATGTCCCCAGCACCCTAGAACCAGTCCAGCCAGCGAGGACAACCCTAACAACATGGGTTAATCCTGGTCGGTGCCCCCCAGGTGGTACTCACAGGCTCATGGAGCTGCGACGGAGGGAGCCTGACTTGCGCTTCAACGTGGTGCACACCAGCAGGTCCGTGAAGAGGAAGAAGGAGCGGTCCTTCTTCCCACCCACCGCCTTCTGTGGAACAGTGGGAGACACCAAGGGGTTAGCGTCCAGCACCCCCACTACCAGCAATGGGAGTGGTCCCTGCCTCAGTTTCCCCATGCATGGCTTTGGCATAGGGAAGCTGTGGGGTGGGAGGGGTCTTCACAAGGTTAAAAGTGGACATGGGTGCCATGGCCATGCAGGCAAAACCACAAGGTCTCACTCACAGGGAAGCATCAGGATCAAGGGAACACCAGACGTGGGCTCACCAGAACCCTCTCGGTCTCCACCTCCAGCCTCCCTACCCACCCCTGGTCTGGGGCTGCTGCAGTTTCTTCTGGCCTCCTGCCTGCTCCTGAACCAGTCTTACTTTTCCACACACACTTGGGGAATTTTATATTGTCCCCATTGATCTGCAATCCATCCATCCATCCATGCATAGCCTCCCATGGGCACACAGGCATCCAATGACCCATGGTCATAGTCTCCCACTGCCCCATCCGGTGTGTGGTCCCATGACCCTGATGGCAGCAAGGGACCGCCCTGCTCTTACCACTTCCACGACCATCTCCTGGCGCAGGAACTTGCGGAGCGGGGCCTGGAGCTGTGAGGACAAGGAGACTTCTGAGTGGGGAGCCCCAGGGCAGTGAACCACATGGACTTTGTCCCTGCTCCTATGCCCCGCCCCCAGCTCAGAAATGGTACCCAGCCCCTTCCCAAACCCTCAGGAGCCCACCAAGGCTAAATGATGATGGACCCAGAGGAGAAAACAAGGAGCCCAGCCTGATGTGACCCAGAAAGAGCAAAAGTGGTTGACTGTTGGGAAGAAGGAGAGACAAACTCTGTGTAAGACCCCCATACGTACATCCTCCATCCCTTCAATGTGGGACTCAATCTCCTGCACGATCCGGGCATTCCTCTCCACCTCCTCTGCGCTCTTCATGCCCTTGTTGATCCTTTCAGCCACTTGCTTGATGTTGCGCTGGGCGTCAATGAGGAAAGGGTGGTCGGGATGGTCCTCTGGTGTGTGTTTCAGCAGGTCCTACCATGGAGGCACAGCCGGGATGTCACCATGGGCAAAGCCTGGGCATCGGTGATGCCATGACACCCCCAAACAACAGCCTGTAATGTGCTGCTCCTGCTGATGGAGATGGAAGCCAGCTCCATGCAGGAAAGGTTTTGCAAAAAACCCAAAGCCTTGAGCTTTGGCCACCACTGGCCTGGTCTTTTCCATCTCTAAAGAGGCCACTAGCTCCTGAGAGTACATCATCACCTTCCACAGACATCTGAAATTCATCACTGGAAGTGTTCAAGACCAGGCTGGATGGGGCTTTGAGCAACCTGATCTAGTGGAGTATGTCCCTACTCATGGGAGAGATGTTGGACTAGAGGACCTTATAAGGTCCCTTCCAGCTCAAACCATCCTGTGATTCTGTGAAAGCTCATCCCCACCAGCCTCAGAGCCAGAGTGAGTGACCCTGGCACAGGGAAACTGAGGCACAGAGGGTGTCAGTGTGACTAGTCACAAAACGGCACTGCAGTGTCCAAGCTCTCAGCAGAAAGGTAGAGCGGCAGGGAGCTGCACACCCATAAGGACATGCCGGGGGGGACAGCAGGGTGACAGTCCTCAAGGTGACCATCCCCAGGAGGGCATCTTTCTGTCAGTGGATGGGAAAAGGGGACTGGAGAGGCATGAGACTCCTAAAAGCTCCTGGTACATGGAGGTGAGGAGAAGCTGTGGTCTCACCAGCTCCTGGCACAGCACAGATGCCCTCCTGCCTGCACCCTCCTGCCCACACCCACCTTCACCAGCAGCTCATATCGTGGGATCCTCTGCACTGGCTTGATCATCAGGTCAGACAGAGCCTGCTTCTCCTTGTTCTCCCGCATGCTTTGCTGCAAAACACCAGTGGGGGACAAGGATGGCCCTGTTAGGTGGGACACAGCAGGGATCTAGCATCCCACCAACACAGGATGTGGAGCAACACCTGCTTAGGGTTGGTGTGACTCCTTTTTACACCATCCAGAGAGACTCCAGTTCATCCCAACCTGTCCTCTTTACAATAAAACCAAGAAGAAGCTGGAGGAAAAATCCCATATGACCACGGACTACCAGTTTACTCACTTTAACCCCACTCTGCCCCACCAGCAGGCTTGCAGATGGCTGTGGACCTTGACCAACATCTATGCGGAAAGGAACCAGGACCCACCTCCAGGAACTTCATGAATGCCGGCCGGGCTTCCTTGGCGATCCTGACAGCATCCTTGGCATTGAGGAAGTTATCAATGTAGGCGGAGTAGATGTTCACCAGCACGTCCTTGGAGAACTGGGAAGGGAAAAGAGAAAAGGGGGATAGGTCCAGCATGGACACTATGGGTATGCCTGGGAGAAGCTGCCCCAAGGGTTAATCCTGGCTCTGGGCGGGTGTGGGGAGGGTTCACCCACCCCCCTCTGTTTTTCAGCCCTGACATTTCTGCTCCCGAGGCAGAAACGCGGAGCTGCAGACCTGACCGGTCACCGCAACACTCCGCTGTTACGCTAAGCAGACGGCGGGCCTGGAGATCGTCTCCTGTTCTCCATCCCAGGCGTGCTTGGCCCATGCTTTAATCACTCCCCTGTCTCCTGTTTCAAAACTTCTCCTGCTGGGGCCATGCCCAAGAGCAGGCACGCCTGGGTTCCCCGGGGGAAATCCACCCTGCGAGGACCTACCGACTGCACGAGGAGGTCGCCCACTTTCTGCTTCTCGTGCCAGTTCTGCACGCAGTCGTGGATCTGCTCCAGGAACTGCTCATGGTGCTCCAGCAGCTCAGGGATCTGGTCAAAGATCTCGTCCACCAGAGATGGGTCACACAGCAGAGAGTTCTCTGGCTGCTTCAGTGGCTTCATGTAACCCTATGGGGAAGGAACCAGGGTCCCCGGAGGTTTCTTTTCCCATCCCACCCCTCCCAGTATGAATTTTTCCCAACCCCCCACCCCCAGTATGAATTTTTCAACCCAGGCAAATATGGGGATTGGTGGCATCCTGCAGCAGGGGGTTCCCCCAGTGAATGTTGGGTTGTGGGACCCACTGGAAGGACCAGACAGCACTGTGTTCCTGCAGCTTTTGCACCCCAGCCTACCTGGGTCCTATCCCACCTGGTGCATCCCCATAGCAAGGTGGGGGATGGAACAGGTCTGCACAAGGAACCCTAAAATTATGGCGTCCTGTCCCCCAAACACAGCCTTCAGAGGCTCCAAATCTTTGCTAGCATGAGCCGTGGTCACCCCCATTTGCTGCAGAGGATGACCTAGGTGGGAAATCATGGCAGCACAATGCTGTGATCCAAAAGTTGGTGCATTCCCAGTGGGATTTAGGGTGTTTGGGACCAGGAGGGGCTGGAGCCAGCAGGGTGCATGCACTGGATGAAGCCCTGGACCACTCTACCCAGCAGCTTCTCTTGGGCAATGGCTGACAAGTGATGCTCAGGGCCAGCAGGAAAAGCAGGTCCTCTGCAAGGCTGGGTGGGTGGCTCTGCTACAAACCCCCTCTCCCATGGAAAGGGGAGGGGCAGTGCCCTCAGAAAAGGGAGAGTTGGATTTTCAAGAGATGCGGGATGAGGAAGATCATCTCAAGCCTTGATGCCTCCTCAGTCTGACAGGTATGGGGTGCTGGTGTCCTTCAGGATGTTGGAAGGACCATGGAGCCAAGTGGTGAGGAAAGGATCCACCTCAAGCAACTTTGTACTTCTCAATCCAAGCTGGAAAAGGAGGTGTTATCCCCCAAGGATGAGGGTCCTCAAGCTGGTGGTGGGCATCTTGTGGAAACCACAGGCCCAATCCTACCTCACTCCATCTGCCCTACTGTGGCCAACACTTCCAGCAGAAGGTGGGTTGGGCTACGCCATGCATCCCACCCATCATGAAACTGAGGGAGCAAGGACCAGATGGAGATGAAAAGCACTGAGACAGACCCCACCTCAGCACAAAGGGAAAGCAGGTAGGGCTTGCCCATGCACCATCTGGCTTGACTGGAAGATGATGCTCCAAGATGGTCCTTGTCCCTGGTAATCAACATGCTACCTGCCACCAGGCCAAATCATGGATCCAAGATCCTTGTTCCAGCTGAGATGGGGCGCTGAAGGCATCTGGAACCCTATGACCTCTCCCCCAGAAAGCCATGTCCTGCTGGATGTATTCCATGGGCAAGAGTTCAGACATTAACACCCTGTGGCTCCCACTTGTGTCCAACCAGTCCCTCCAGTGTGGAACTAGTGAGTCCCAGCATGGCTATTCTCTCCAGCCAGCCTCCTGTCCCACTTCAGAGGAGGGCACAGGCCATGGGACAGCCTCTGTCCATGCCAAGACCAGCACGGACACCACCTGACCCTGAACCCCCAAAACTCCCTCCCTCCTCTCACACCTCCAAGCCAACACCTGCACTAGGAGCAGCCTTGAAGGGTCCTTCCCTCCTGCAGCAACATCTGGCAGAACATATCTGGGTGCACCATGGGGATATCCTCACAGGGGATTTACGGGAAAAGCCTGGGTGGATGTTGAGATATGTGCCCCATGCCCTCGTGGAAACGCCCAGCAGATGTCCTACAGGCACTGCTTTGCATTGAGGAGAGCAGAGCTCTGACTTTTTTTTTTGGTGTTTCTACCTGAAGCGATGTGGTTGGACAACCCACACCTACACTAGCCTAGTGACCTAGTCTCCAGGGCGTTGACCACCATTAACCTTCATTAACATCTGAAACGTGGGGTGGACCCTCCGGCCAGGCTGCTCCAGGGGGGTTGGAAACAGCTCAGTAAAAAAAGAACTGAGAAAAACCCTTAGCCCATGGCTGCAGATGATGACACTGAGTTGAAAATGGGGGGCCACAGGACAGGGGGTGTAAGGGGTCCCCCATCATGGGATGGCCACCAGCAACAGCCAAGTTGATGGGGTGCAACATGAGGAAGAGTTTTTGGGGGACAAGTATGGGAAGGGGCTTGAGGACATGATACCTGCAAGGTGACAACACACCAGAAATGTTCCAGGCTTGATCTGGGGGACAGAGGTGACCCCCACACCCTGTTCTTGACACTATTGCTACACTGCTGCCACCCGCAGTCCTGCCGTCCCCAACATCCCCACTGTCACCCATCCTCAATCCACCCATACCACATCGGTTCTGGCAGAGCACCCGTAGCTGAGGGTCTGACTTGGGGTCCCAGGGACGGTGACAAGCAAAGGACAGTTATGCTGTGATGTGGTTTGGGGTGTCACGTCCCCGGCCGTGCCGCGTTACCTGCATCAAGGTGCGCAAGGACTCCACATAGGACTGCTCCGTGTCCAGCAGCGTCATGATGACGTGTTTCCTCATGTCCTGCCCGGGTAGAAAGAAAGACAAGGTGAGTTTTTTGGGGTGACACAATGGAGGGGAGCTATGTGGTGGGTGTTGTTGCTGGCGTGGGGGCTCAGCGGGGAGGCTGAACACCGGAGGAGCCCGGCTAGCGTCCAGCTCCCCTCCGCTCCCTCTCCACCCCGATGGAGGAATCTGGGAGGATTAGGAAGTACATGACACCGAGCGTACAGAGACGCCTGGTTTCCTCCTCGGCCGCGTCAGGAGCCCGCCCTGGATCTCACAGCCCTACATGGGTCGGTCCCGACGCCCTCCGTCTCTCCGGCAGCTCCGCTCAGAGCAGTCCCGTAGGAATTCACCTCCCGCCCAGCACCCCGGGCACCCCGGCGCTGGGCTGTGGCCCCACAGGATGGGGATTAATGGGGTGGTGGGCTGCACAGGGAAGTGGTGGTGTGGGATGGTCCATCAGCCTTGGGAAGCAGATGGGTTGAGGTCTTCTTGGTTGTGGGGCTCAGAGACCCCCCCCTTGCCTATACAGCACCTGAGGGGATGCCCCTGCAGCTCAGTCTGGGGGTGGGATGTTCCAGAACACAGGGTGTGAGACACCCCAAAAGTTTTGGGTACAGAGATGATCCAATGGCTCTGAGTTCAGAGGCACCCCAAAAGATTTGGGTGCAAGATGCTCCAAGGGTGAGGTGACACCCAAAATGTTTTGGGTGCAGAGATGCTGCAGAGATGCAGAGATATCCCAAAAATTTTCTGTGGGGATACACTCCAGAGACCCTTGAGTGTGAGACACCCCAAAAGTTTGGGCTCCAGACACTGTATGTGAGATACCCCAGAAGTTTTGAGTATAGAAATGCTCCAATGGTCCTGGGGGCAGAGATATCTCAAAAGTTTTGTGTGTAGAGGTGCTCCAGAGATACTGGGTCCAGAGATACTACAGAAGTTCTAGGTGCAGAGACACTCCAAGTGCCCTGGCTGCACAGATGCCCCAAACGTTTTGCATGCATAGAGTCTCGAGAGACCCTGGATGTGAGGCACCCCAAATGTTTTGAGTGTGGAGACCCTTTGTTGCCCCTAGGAAAGGAGATGTTCCAAGGTACTGAGTATGGAGACTGCAATGGTTGGTGCTGTTCATCCAAAGGCGCCTGGTGAAGAGACACTCCAAGCTGTGAGTGCAGGGACACAACAAAGTCCCTGGGTGCTTAGACACCCCTAAGGTACACTTGGACACCCCAGATATTGTGGGTGCAGGCATTCCCCATAGGCCCCACGGAAAAGGATCCTCTAAAGGTTCTGAGTGCTCAGACACCCCAACAACCGTGGGTGCAGAGCTGCCCCACCTGGTTACCACAGCACACTGGGACAAGGTGCAGAGATGACCCAAAGGCCCTGGGTGTGAAGATCCTGCAGTGGACCCAGGCACACTAAAAGGGTCCCATTAATGGTGACAATCCAAAGGCCATGGATGTAGGGACACCATGAATGCTGTAGGTGCACAGATGCCCCAAAGCCCTGTAGACAAGGGCCCTCCAAAGGTCCTGGGTGCTCAGTCACACCAACAGTCCTGGGTGCAGAGATGTCCCAGCCTGCTACTGCTACAGGGGCTGCTGGAGCCACCCAACCTTTGTGTTCCCCATCTCCTTATGGGATGAGCCCATGTCCCCCAGCCACATTGGGCTGTGGGGGACACATGTGGGGACGTGTGCTGTGAAGCTGCTCTGTAACCACAGGAAGAAGCTTTGGCCCAACCATCCTCACCATGGACGGAGGCCACTATCTCCCCAGTGGTCTCCAGGGAGCAATGGGGAGGGGTCCCGGCCAGATCATGCTCAGTGCTCAAGAATAGAGTTGTGCTTCAGTTCCCCCACTCGCCCACCAAGCTGACATTGGTCTTTTCATCCAAGCAAAGAGGAAACTGTTGCCTAGAGTCAAATATTATGGTGATGAGTCCAAGGAAATATGCCCCCCTAAAACACAGCGATGCTGGGGGATACTGGCTGAGAGCTCCCTGCTTTGTTACAGCCTAGAGGTTTAATGCTCTCACTGCTGTATTTGCTGTTATTACAGGCAGAAGGCCACCCACCAGATGATGGGCTTTAGGGCTACAAAGTTCCTGATGCCCCCCCCCCACCTCAGTTTCCCCAACCCTCACACAGCCTGTAGATCCCCACCTCAATATAATGCCCCTGGCATTTTCTGCAGCTGTCCCAGCTCAGGACCAAAGGAAAAGGCCAGACTGCTGAGCTGAACAGGCTCAGCACCACACACCGCACTGCTGGCTGGGGATTTGCAGCAGTTAGGAGATGCAGGATGAGGCCCAACTGTTGACCACGGGATTTTTTTTCCCACTGCTACAGCAGTGGTATTATCCTGTCAGGAGGAAATTCCCAATGGGATGAGCTGGGGGTAATGCACCATCCTGGCAGGGCAAAGCAGTACTCAGGCGTGGGCAGGATGCGTCCTACCGCATCCCTCACCCCAGCAAAGCCTCTCCCCCGCTGGGCTGATGCTGCCTCTCACTCCAGTCTCCATCTGCTCTCCTTGGGGACCCCCCACTGCACCTTGGCCTCATCCTGCCTCCCCTAAGATGCTCAGCACCCTTGGGATCAGCCTGCAATATGATGGGAATTGGGGTAGCACTAGCTGATGCCTCCCATGGTGTAAATCAGCATCAGGGAAGGGGGGAGCGGTGACGACTTCAGCTCTCCCATCACACTCTCCGGGTGGTAGCATCTCCCCCCTCACCGTGATTCAGAGAACCACAGGGGGGTCAGCAGTCTGAGGATGAGGATGGAGGCACCGTTGCCACAGCAATCGCGGTCCAGACCCCACAGGTGCTGGGTTCTGCTGGGCGCACATGTGTCCAAACATGACGCATCCATGCACCCCCTACAGAAGACCCCCCCCCCCCCCCCCCCCCCCCAACCCCCCCCCACCCACCCCCCCCCCCCCCCCGCCCCCCCCCTCCCCTCCCCCCCCCCCTTTTCCCCCACCCCACGG
>JANHGN010023760.1:12411-32143 GCA_024605025.1 Megaceryle maxima | reverse complement strand
AGAGAAGAGAAGAGAAGAGAAGAGAAGAGAAGAGAAGAGAAGAGAAGAGAAGAGAAGAGAAGAGAAGAAGAGAAGAAGCTTAGTCTTCATATTTCTTGTTAATCTTCCCGAGAGTGTGAATTCAGTGTTGCACGATGAGAAGTTTTCACCGGGTTAAAAGAGGACAGGGCTAACAGGGCTATCCTGACGGAGTTGTGCAACACCCCTGACACCAAACCTGGCATCGAGCCAACTCTTTATCTCTCAACTTCAAAGAAAATATAGGGATTTATCACTGACCTCTACTACCCGTAGCAGCTCTGTAACTCTCAGAGGACTCCCTACATGCTGACTCTGCGTCTTCTATCAGTCTGTTTGCATTGCGATGCCGCTCGCTGCTGTGTTGTTGAGCTGTTGCTCTGTGGTGTTGCCCAATGTACGAAGGGCAGACATTTACCAGGGTATTGACCCTCCTGAGTACACTGCCATAGCGTGTGACAGACATGGAAAGCATGAACCCACCGATAAGATGTATAACCCAGCTGTCATAAGGAGTCCCTGTGGAACTTGGTGCAGTGAGGTAGATGTAAAAGAATGAGGAAAATAAGAAGGAAAAGAAAAAAGAGAAAAAGAAGAAGAAAAAGGAAAAAAAAAGAAAAAAAAAGAAAAAGAAAAAAAAAGAAAAAAAGAAAAAGAAAAAGAAAAAGAAAAAGAAAAAGAAGGAGAAAAAGAAGAAGAAAAAGAAGAAGAATAAGAAAAAGAAGAAGAAAAAGAAAGAGAAAAAGAGTAAAAGAAAAAGGAAAATAGGAAAAGGAAAAGGAAAAAGAAGAAAAAATTAAAAGAGAAAAAGAAATAAGAAAAAGAAGAAAAGAAAAAGAATGGAAAAAAAAAAAAAAAGAAAAAGAGACAAGAAAAAGAGAAGGAAAAATAAATTGACCAATCACACAGAACACAGTGAAGTTATATAATGATGTTTAATCTCAAATCACAGATGGCCAAGGTGTTGGCAAATGGAACACCACATGCCTGCTGTGAGGAGAAAAGGCTCAGCAGTGCTATAAATAGCCTTAGGCAATGGCTCCCTGAAAACTCCCTTTGCCCAGAGATCTCCTTGCTTGTTGCAGATGTTCTGCCTTCCACGCACAAAGACTTTTTCCCACCTTGCTCTCCTGCCCTTGACTCCCCAGTTCTGCCACACCAGTTTGGGGACCCAGCTCAAAGTGCAGAGGCAAAGGAGGAATTATCCGTTGGCTTTGCACATGGCTGTGCTAAAAGCATGATGGAAATGTGGTTTTGGGTCCCTCTCCCTCCCAGAATGCACCATTCTGCCATAGCCTGGTGGGACTGGCAGCTCTCTGTGAGCAGCACTGTCCATCCAGACCTCGTTCTCACCGGGTGGCCACGATGCATCACAGGTAGCAGTTCTAGTGGTTGCCCACAGAAAGCTGATGATAATACAGGTAGAAAAGAGATTTTTAAATGGCAAGGAAAGAAAGGTGAACTTTTGGTACCCCTCTTCTTCCTGAAAGGGAGGTTACAGGAGCACTAGACGTGGTAGGTCCAAATTCCACCCTCTGCTCAAGTTTCCATGTGATTGAGTAAAGTGACTAAACCTCTCTGGTTTTTAGTTCATCCTCTCTGCAGCACAGGCAAAGCAGTTCCCTTCATCACAGAGTTAACATGTGAGAAATGCTTTACAAGTTGCAAGGTTTTGTTTCACTTTATTATTTTTTTTTTTATTTATATTTTTTTAAAATATGTATTTTAGACCAGACTTGTTTGTAGCCACTGTACAACTGGTATTCTTCAGAGAATACATTTCTGTGAGTATCTGAGCGAATATAAAATGAGATTTTTCAAACACAGTCCAGGTGCCAGGCACAAATGATGAAATCTAGGTAGTATGGGTAATGATGACTGACACTGTAATTGCAGAAGATCCCTAGTTGTGAAAGAGATATTTGAGTTTAAACAAAAAAAAAAATGATACTGGAAAAACAAAACAGAAAACCATGAAAATTTATCCATCTTCCTGAAATTAGAGAATAAGATGCTCTAGATAAACCTCCACAATATTAAAACAAAGACCTAACTGGACGTTTGAAACATACTCATGTTTTCTTCCAGCCACACTTAACTCTATTGCCCTTGTAAACCATCACCTGCAAATCTCTTGTGTGTCCAAGTAACTTTCATCTGGCACCAACGGAAGCTGTAAAACAAGTTCATGCATAATTTGCACAGCCCAGGTGTCTGCAACTCCCATTTACTGATCCACTCAAACCCCCCAGCCAGCTCCGACTGCCTTGCTTCATACCAGCAGAGATGGTGGGAATGATATTCTGTTTAATCATCTCGACATCTCTGTGCCAATTGAGCTAAGGACTCACCAGATTCTCATCTAATGAACAAACCTAATGAATGATAAAACATCATTAAGAAAACAGAGGCACCGAGGAGGGGAATCCGGAGCCAGCTGAAGGCTTCTCAGCAGCTCGAGGAGATTTAAATTTTGCTGCCCCAGAAACAAGCCCAGATTGTCCCAGCTTTCAAAAGGAGGGGTGGGAAAAAAAGAATCAGGACAATGAGCTGGGGAAGAGTTCCAAAACCTCAAGCTTATTGCCAAAAGAATGAGGGAGAGGGGGACAGCGACAGTGTTTTTTCCCCACTGTGTTTCCCCTCAAGCCATAGCAGCTGTCTGGGCTTTCCAGGACTGTCAGATGGATAAAAGGGATGGCTGAGCCATGGGGAATGTTCTTTCCAAATCATCTGCTGTCCTGGGCACCAGCCTGCCTTGTCCATGCTGAGAGCTGGTGATGGAGCGCGATTGAGCGTGGCCCTGCTCACAGCCCTGGCAAAGGGGTGGGAGAACTGGCAGTGTCCAGTGCACCACTGCTGAGCTCAGCATGCTCCTCTTTCTGCACCAGCCTTCAGTCTTGATGGGCAGAAGCTGTCAGAAAAACAAGCTTTCCAATTTGCAGAGGACAGTTCACGTCATGACTTTGCAAACAGCCCATAGAATGAGAGACTCTTGGGTAAAGGAATGAACAAAAGTAGACGCTGATAATATTCTCAGCCAGGATAGAGACTTCTTCATCTCCTTATACTGTAAACTCTCCTCATCTCAGCAGAGATTGGGGCCTTTTTTGGCCCACAGGATCTGTTACCATGTGTAGGAAACTGGGATGAGCAAGTTACGCAGGTGTTGCTGCCAGTTGTTTCCCTCCAACTCTGTTTTAACTGTCCTCAGCCTCATCAGCAGAAGTCGTGACAGAGTATTGCTGCTTTCTCACAAGATGTAAAATCCTTTTTGTGATACTTTGTAGTTTTTTCACACTCCAGCTGCTAGAGCCAGCTACATACAGAAGCGTCCGAACATCCCCTTAAAACAAAATAGGAGGTGTCAAGTTAACCTTGGACAGCTGAAGTGTTATCCCAGAGACAGAGAAGTCAGGTACCACATAAAAAGAACTAAAAGATTCTCATTCTTTAACTCAGATCGTCTCATGACTCTTGTAGCTGGTTTGCAGCTCCTCAGTGCCCAAGGTTTTGGATATTGCTGAAAATTCCTCTAAAGCTGACTCTGTCAGGTTCAGTCTGGATCCTTTTGGCATTCACAGCACCATCTCTTGTATTTGTCAGTGGTCCCTGTCAGGCCATAGTGCCAGTCTCAGCACAGGCGGGTTCTAAGCGTGTTGTAGAAACTAGCTGGTCCTCAAGCTTCTGGGTAAAAGCTGCTCCTGTCCTCAGCTTTGGTCCTAACACGCTACAAAAAGGCTGAAAGCTCCACATGTATCTCACTCACGTGGAGCCAAATTGCAGATGTTCATGGCAGTCAACCTGGTATAGAAAGGTGACGTAGCCTTGTAAGCTCCATCTCTCTTGCCTGCATCCAGAAGACACTGGAAGCCTGGAGCTTCTTCTTCAGGGGTAAAAGTAAAATTTCAGCCTCCAGACTTTTCTACAAGCACATCACTCTCTTGGGTTGTCCTGGATGTGCCACTGACCTGGAGCTTGCATTCCTGCTCAGCGTGGCTCTGTGTTTTTCAAAGGCAGTGGAAATTTTGTTTTGGAAACACTGCCGAGAGTGCAAACAGGAAGCAGGAAGGACTTTTTCAGAAATGCAAGAATCTGAAGGGAGCGCAGTTTCCATTCCAGGATCCATTTTTTTGGATCCAACCCACGAATTAGTTTTGCAACAACAGCAAGATATGAGTGGTGAGGTCAAGAGAAAAGCAAACATGTAGCAGCCACAGAGAGTGACTTTCAAAATCGCCTGTTGGAACTCTGAGTCATTTAATGTGCTACACGCAGCCAGGATGCCTAGAAAAATAAAGAAAGATGCTGAACAGTCCCTGCAGTGCAGCTGTGTTATTGACAGATGGGATTAAGTGGTAGGAGTGCTCGAAGTGGGATATTTTTTTTATAAGCATATTGCCTTTGTTTATTGTAATTTTGATTTTTAGTTATTTCTGTTAAGGCATTTGGGGACTTCTTACCCTAGAGCATAGAAATGACTGTTTGTTATTGTTTCTGTTATTGCTGTTATTTGATTTGGGCATGTTTCCGTGATTCAGCGGTACCCTCATGAGATCGTAGTGGGACGTGCTGCAGCCCAGCTCGGCTGATCAGCAGATCCTAGGGGTAAGAAGCAGCAAAAGCAAACAAACAAACAAACAAAAAAAGATGATTTTTGTCCCTTTGCAAGGGCAGCAGGTTTGTAGAAGGAACGGTAACAGCAAGGTCTTCATCCCGGCAGCAGTGATGATTAGGTGTGGACTCTGAGGGTCCATAGCCTGCAGGATGACATCCTTCACCTGATTTCTGAAGCACTTTCTCGGGTGGATAGCAGTGGTAACAGTGCATTGGAAGGGTTCAGAGTGGTTCTACTCTCTTACCCTATAGTTCCCCAGCCCACCTTTCATTCTGCTCCCTGCCCATGCTGTTGTAGTCCTTGGTATGGTTGGTGTGCGTGCCCCAGGAAGGGCTGGAGTTTTTCTGCTGTTTCAGTAGCTCCAGATGAACTACATCAACCTGAGTGGGTGCAGAGATGATCAGAGAGAGAATGATGCTGGGGTGTGTTGAAATTGGTGGTGTGTTGGTGCTACATCTACCCAAACTTCTGGTTTCTTAGTGAAACTCTGTCTCTCAAAGCTGTCTGGTGAAAAAAAAAACCTTACCAGCTCCTGCGTGTGTGTGTGCCTGTAATCCTTTACCCCTGCACTTAATTCCAGGCTCTCTGGTTTGATATTCAGCAATGCAATAGGGAGAGTTTAAAGGACAAAAGAAAGGACTTGGAGTTAAAGAAACCTTGAGGGAAAAAGTGATTAGAAGCTAAAGAAGA
Source organism: Megaceryle maxima (assembly GCA_024605025.1). NCBI lineage: Eukaryota > Metazoa > Chordata > Aves > Coraciiformes > Cerylidae > Megaceryle > Megaceryle maxima. The sequence continues at coordinate 26,820 of JANHGN010023760.1, read as the reverse complement.
AACTTCCCCATCTCTTCCAGGCTTGTTTATCTCCTAACTCCACAACTGCACCAAAACATTCCCTTGACCAGGTTTTTATAGCAGATAGATTAGGATTTTATCACACACAGTTTAGTGAGATTGCTTAACTTTCGGAGGTGTAGCTGAGCCTTTGGCCTTCCGATTGGTTCAGGGGCATCTTGCCATTGCCAGCTGCCCATCAATCATCACCAGCCACCAGTATTTGCCTTTCAGGGATGCCGGAAGAATGGCAGGGAGATTAACAGAGGCACTCCTTGGTTTTTCAGAGTCAGTCAAATCCTTTCCCTTTCTGCCAGTCCTTTGTGATTGGAAAATTACAGTATGAGTTTATCAAACATTGATAAACAATAGGGGACTTCCGCACTTGGGAAAAAAGAAAATAACAGGATTAGACAGGCCATTGCATTCCAGGGCTGGTTTATTCTTTACGGTGACAGGTCTGTGTACCTTCAGGGATTTCTCCAGGAGAACTGAGCCAGTGAACTCAGGAGCGTGGTTGATGGAGCCCATCTTTAAGGGTCTGCACCTAATAGTGTCACCCTGAGCTCATGCCCAGGGGAGCCCATGGCCGTGGTCCCCTCATGCTGTGACATGGTGCAGAAGACTCTGTATTGCGTCGCAGCCAGCACCAGTGTAGACAGGGAGGAAGGGGCATTTTTCATCCTTCTATTCCATGAGCTGATAGATTCCAAGGTCTGTTTTCCAGCACCACCACTGTACCGAGGCTCCTGAAAAGGTGCAGTAAAGTTTTTATGTCCTGTTCATAACATACCTTGAGATGGGCTCAACTTTTTAGTCCTGACAGGTTTTCTCTGTAGAATTCCCAGGCTCCATTTACTCTGGGGTCAGTCAAACTTTTCCTCTAGAGAAGATGAGGATTTGAGGTTGCTCCAGTGACATTAGAGCAGGACTGGGCTTTGTACCCTTAGAAAATCCATCTCTTTGCATGCATAGCAAAGATTTTAATTTGCTTTGCTTTCCAGCGGGTTGTTAAGTATGAAAGGTTGCTGTTTGATATTCCATGACAAGCAGCAAGACCTGACTCTGTTATTGTCCAGAAGTAGGTAAATTCTGTTTGCCTGAACATCCCCAGCACACCTCAGTCTGCGTCATCGTTCACTTGCAGAAGTAGTGGTTCCCCTCTCAATCCTCAGCTCTTCTGCTCTCCTCCTGGGCCCGAGGCTCTGCTCTCAGACCGTGGCATACATCGGTCTTGCTGCTGCAGCAGCGAGGGAGATTCTTGAACATTTCTCAGTGTATTTCAAACTGTGAAGACTGTTCTTGGCTTCTGCCCCCTCTCCTAGGCCCAAACAAAATGTTTCTCAATGGTAAGCTGTCATTAGAGTTCAGAGAAGCAGAGAAAACAGATCTGATTTCATATCTAATTTGCTGTAAAATGAGAGGCAGGGAAGAGAGGAGTCCTTTTTAATTAGAAAAAGGGTTGCTGAGATACTTTAGCCAGCACAGGGTTTTTCTCCAGCGCAAGAGCTTTCATGCGTATAACCCAGCCCTTGCTGCTCCAAAGAATGAAACATTATAAATATTGCTCTCTGGTCTGTCTTTATTCCTATTTCTCTTCCGAGTACTTTGGATCACTGCTGTCCTCCCTGACAAGTGAATACTGAAGGGAAAGAGGAGCAGAGGGCTAAAGCTTCTCCTTCCGTCAGGTTGCCAGTTGCTGGAGGACGTAGGGAGAGGACAGAGGGGCTGTTACCTCCCACTCACATCATCTTCTGCAGCCCATGTTCCCATGTCATACAACAAGCCTATTAAAGCATGGGCTCCTTTTTCCCCAAATCAGTTTAGGACCACGTCAGCCTCTTGCATGGCTGTGACAAAGCAAAGCAGCAGCCCGTGGATATCTCTAAGCGTGGAAGGGCAGAGTTTAGAAAGGCCAAAAGGAGTCCAGCATAGCAGAGAACGTTCTTCAGAGATTGATGCAGGTTGGCATGACTCTGTCATCGGGTCAGCGAATGCTCAATTTAGGTACCTGGGGCACATCCTACCCCATCTATCACTGAAGGGCATTCATAGGCAGAAAAAAGCAGCTGGGTTGCCAGGGCCAGAGGTCTCTGCAGGGCATTTTCCTGTGCAAACACTGAAATGTCACAGGCAGACTAACCACCCTCCTTCAGAGCACGGCCAGCCTTCCTCTGTGCCAGAGCAGGCAAACTGCAGGCACCTGGATCTTGTGTTGTGACATCGGGGTATCTTCAGCTAAGCCTGCACTTAAGGCTCTGTCCATGGAAAAACAAACTAATAAAACATAGATTTGCAAGAAATTATCGCTATTAAACCAGGCTACTTTTTCCTCCCACAAAAGTGGGTCTCAATTAATGGAAATATTTATTTGGGTAACTTGCAGATTATGTCTCCGGCCAATTAGCTCCATCTCAATGTTCTATTTCTTGCCTTTGAATCAATAAACAGTTCAAGATTTCCTGGAGTCAGAAAATGAACGTCAGTGCCAAGAACTGTGGGTGTATTAAAACCATACCTACAACAATAGCCTCAACAAGGGAGCTCTGCTAATCACTCCCTTGTTTGGCTGGGTGTCTGACAGAGGAGCTAGAAAGCTGAAAGTACCTAACACCCCCAATAGAGGAAACCACAGCTCACAGAACCCATGAAAAACATTTACTAACCTCCAGGTACCCTTTGTTCTCTATCCCTCCTGACAAGCACTTTTCTTCAGCACTACATACCTTAGATGCCTTCGCAATAAGATTTGATTGTGGGGCTTATAAGGTGGATTGAGATGAGTGAGTCATTATCTGTCATTTATCTTTCATTTAATGAAAGGAAAAAAAAAAAAAAGATTCAAATCCCAAGAAAACAGGACATGGCGTTCCTTTCTATAATTTGGCCAAATTATTCCAGGTTGCTTTGAAAACTGAACAAACCAGACCAAAACTCGTGTGCATCCATACGTGCACACACAGGACCTTGTACGTGTTGTGCATGGGAGGAAGGAAGCAAAACCACCCAACCTCTAACAGTTTGTGCTGGAGCGTGCTCCAAGGGCAGCTCTTTTGCCCCCTGCTAAAGAGCATATCTAAGCTGGGACATCTTCTGCCTCAGCTGAAACTGGATTCTAAACCGAGGAACAGTAACAAAACGAGGTCTCCCTCTCTCTGCGCCGACGGACCCGGGCTCCTCGGCAGACTTACCCGGGAAGCTGTTCCAATCTGGAAGCTTTATGGCCATGTTAACATGGCGCCTCTCCACGGGACTTATTAGTTTGGGCAAAGTGCCACGGTAATGCAGCTCGAAGGCTGCTCGACTGGAGCTGGCTCGTATGCGGCCAGCTTGGAGAGCATGTAGGCATGCCCTTTCACTCCGGCTTGTTAGAGCCGTTACCACCCAGGCTGATAAAGTCTGAGGCTTACTTACACTACGTAATGTTATACACCTAATTTAGACAGCTTAATTAGGAGACTAGTCACTGCAGCTCAGTAGGCTTTTGGGAACAAAGACATCAGGGTGATGCAAAAGCAAGGTGGTTTTGGAGACTGCATTCTCCTTTATCGTTTGGCCCTCCAAAAAAGCCCTAGACCGACGTGCTTAGTCAAGGTATCTCAGTTTTGTAGGTCTGCTGGCAACAGCCAGTAGTGGGGTGGTGCAAATGGTCAGCTGGGTTGGGATGTGACGCCTGCCACTGATCCAAGATCTCATCACACCAGAACGAGTGAGAAGAAAACCGCTAGAGGTGAAGATGAACATACATTACCTGAGCCACACAGATCTTAGCACTGTGAAAGGAAAGAGCTTCTAGTCTGGAATACGGGCATTTGATCTAGTTGAGATCCAAAATATGAAATAATGCATTTTCTTGCAAGGATGGACTAAGAGAAATCCAGGTGGTCCCAGCAACGCAGCAGCCAGGGAACATTAGAGTTTGGCAACAGCAGAGTTAAGCTGTAACAGAACAAGTCTACTGTATCACTGACTTGAGGCTGTCCTGCTTTACCATGCCTAGGAAAACAATAGCCTTTAAAAAAACCCAAAACAACAAAAACACAGTAGAAAAGTCAGGGTTACATGATCCTTCCGTCCACAAGCACGTGCTGGATGGCCCTTGGCCTCTTCTGAGGCATTTCCCCACGCAGCAAAGTCAACATGTGTCATGTTCTGCTTACCACTGCCTCCAGCACCTCACTCCCACTCCATGGCCTGAGCCGAGTGGTGTCCGTGGCCAGTTCAGTCGCTGCTGCCAAACGTGTCCAACGTCCTTCTTTGCCATAATCCTGTGTTAGCAGCCATGCTGCCCGTCGCCAAGAGGAGAAACCCAAGATAGAGAAGAGGGAGGTGCTAGATGCCTTGGGACCCAGCAAGTCAGCGGTATGCTGACTTGGCAGTGCTGTGATGGTAGCGGTCAGGATGGCCGGGGCTCTGGTTTCACCCATGCCAGCTGCCTGTTTCAAGATGTAAATCACTACCGTGTGCCCTATAGAAACTGCTGTCAGTCAGAGGAGGTTTTGCAATTCCCAGAATCACTGTATTTTAAATTCTATTGGGGGTTCGTTTTGTTTTTTTCACTGGGAGCTGAAACTGAACTCAGTTCTGTAAACAAAGCTGGTTTTTATTCCTTCCCCTATGACAGCTATACAGCCTCGGGTCACAATCACATCAAATCATCCCAGCCCAGCAATATATGAGCTGGTCAGTGCTTGGGTGGGTGGCCCCCGGCTAGAATCCAGATGGTGGTAAGGATTAAATCATCCCAACACCAAATTCGTGTCCTCTTTGGCACGATGGGACTGACAGTGACTTACACCCTTCAGACATGATACTCTGCTCGTGCTTTAATTGCTCCCAGCCCTGGGTGATCCCATTACGCTTCTCCCAGTGTGGGTCCCATTCTGAGCTGAAGCATTTTGTACCCGTTCAACACCAGCGTAAGGGATGAGCCCGAGGACAGAACACTGCCTATCATTTTCAGTTAGGAGCTGGCAGATCAGCAGAGGTGGCTGAGTCTGGCAAACACGATTTGGATCACTTCTGAATTTTCTATTCCTTTTCCTCATATAGCCTCTGTCTCCTGTGCGGAGACACACATCCCAGACCTTGCTGCCCATTAACTCCTAGCAGTTTTGTCCAAATCCCCAAAATCAGGAGGGCCCCTTCGCGTGGCGGCGAGAGGAGGAGGAGGAGGGTTAGGGGAGCACTCGCACAAGCATCAACCTCAGTTTTATCCCTTTCCTTGCTGAAGCAAATAGGTGAAAACGGGGCAGGCTGGAGCAGCCCGTCCAAGTTTTGGAGCATCAGCAGAGAAAACCGAGCCAAGAAAGAACACATGGCAGTTGTGTGTTGCAGTGACACTTCAAGAAAAATCGCTTTGAGTCGTGAGCCTGATCACTTAACTGCAGCGGGCACCCTCCCAGCTTTCCTGAGTCAAATGTAAATTGCCTGAGGGAAACGTCCCCCTCCTGCCCCTCACCCCGGCACCGCTCCCCCATCGCACACACGCTCCTCTGACTGCACACCCTCTGTCTCAGAGTGATTTTACTGTGTTTACAAATTATGAAAATTCTGGTCAGTTAATTATGAAAATATTGGTAAGTCTGTAAGGCTGGCTCCTGGATGGAGCCGAAGCAGAAAGCAGCCTGGAAAGCCCTTGAAAAATGAGCCGCTTTCTCTCTGCTCGTATTGCCAATGGATGTTGTTGTTCTAGGGTATGACTCTGCGAGGCTGCAAAAGCTTCTTTGCAAGCTGCAGCTCCGGAGGCAGGACCGGCAGCGTGATTTACTCTGCCCAGTTGTCCCGCGTTAGCAGGAGGGAGACGGACAAACAGAAGGGTGCCGGGAAGGATGAAGTCTGCTTTCTGTTAGCCTGGTATAAATCTCTGCACGTGGGCCAAGAGCCAAATCTCTGGCTGCAGAAATTCATTGGAAGTATCTCAGTTCGCACAAGTTTAGTCCCTGGTTCTACCTCAGTCTGCACCAGTTTAGTCCCTGGTTCTACCTCAGTCTGCACCAGTTTAGTCCCTGGTTCTACCTCAATTTGCATCAGTTTAGTTCCTTGTTCTACCTCAATTTGCACGGGTTTAGTCCCTGGTTCTACCTCAATTTGCACGGGTTTAGTCCCTGGTTCTACCTCAATTTGCACGGGTTTAGTTCCTGGTTCTACCTCAGTTTGCACAAGTTTAGTCCCTGGTTCTACCTCAATTTGCACCAGTTTAGTTCCTGGTTCTACCTCAATTTGCACGGGTTTAGTCCCTGGTTCTACCTCAATTTGCATGGGTTTAGTCCCTGGTTCTACCTCAATTTGCACCAGTTTAGTTCCTGGTCCTACCTCAATTTGCATGAGTTTAGTCCCTGGTTCTACCTCAATTTGCACGGGTTTAGTTCCTGGTCCTACCTCAATTTACATGAGTTTAGTCCCTGGTTCTACCTCAATTTGCACAGGTTTAGTCCCTGGTTCTACTTCAATTTACACCAGTTTAGTCTCTGGTTCTCCATCACTTCACACTGGTTTAGTCACTGGTCCCAGATTAACTCCAGGCTCATCTAAATCCAGAGTATCTGTACGAAAAGCAGAGGGCTGACTCTGCCCCCAGTGGGAGGACTGTTTGCTCTGGTCCAGGTCTCTTGGCTTGGGCAGGGGAAGTCTTGCTGTGTGATATGAACATCAGGGGAATTGAGTCCGGTTTTGTCCGTGTACAGACAAAATCTGCAGATTTTGTGTTAGTTTGAGAGGAAGAAGGGCAGGTACTGCAGAGTTTTTCAGCAGAAAAACTGCACCGTTGCTCTGAACTAATTTTCTGTCTTTGCCTGGTGGAGGTGAGAGGAGAAGGTATTTTTGCTCTCCGCTTGTTTTCAATACAACAGCAATTTTTTGCCAGATGAGTGGCCAGCCCTTGATTTCAAAAGAGTTACATCAGTGGACAAAACTTAAAGAAAGGGTGATTTTTCTGCTTTACCTCTTTCCTTATCTCCTCTAAAAAAACCAAGATTTGAATTTTTTATTTTCAATATTAGTAGAGAAGAATCTGTGTAAATTTTGATACCATTCCTTTACATATCCAAGTAAATAAAAGAGGATAATATACATAAAATGCAGCACATTCACACTATGACAAAACAGAACAATTTTCACTTCATTTGAATTATACATTATGATGATACAGTCCAGTATAACGTGTAGTGACACCTTTCTTGAACAGTGTGAAAATTGATCCATTTTCTAACGTGTTACACACAATTTAGACACGTTAGAAATCCACACAATGTGCTCTTTGCAAACAAAAGAAAAGATTTGATGACAAATCTCAAATGTATATTTGATTTTGCTGGAACTCTAGGTAGTTGAGTTGATTTTATCACCTATTTCATTAAGATTATCTTTATGTGGTAAATAAATACCAGTTCGTTAATGCTGTTTGGATTTAGCAACAGTAAAGATGTCTCTCAGCACATCTGACATTCAGTATTATTCTTTGCTAATCCTACAGCTCACAGCCACTGCTGCTCAGCAAAAATCAGCACAGTTATTCCTCTTGAAGTGGCAGCTCTCATAGCAGGTTTCTGTTTAAAAAGAAAAATAAATAAATAGAATTTAGGATCAGGTGATGCAAATATAGCTGTGTTTAAATTCTGAACTCTTTAATTATTTTTCATCAAGTAATACAAAGGTCCAAAGAGACAATAATCCTCTTCAAAGATACTTTAAGGTCTGGAGGCTTTTGGATAGAACAAAATTATCTATCCAAAAGAGTAATCATCTAAGAGGATGAGAACAGCTGACATTAACCTTTTGTAGGGAGGAAAAACTTAAAGATTACAAAGTCATCTGACTACAGAGATGTAATTTGCACAGAAGTGCGTTCGGAACTAGGGCTACAGTTTAGGAGGCAACTTCCTTATCTAACTGTGCAGTGACTTCTTGTGCTGAAAGATGATGCTTGGGAGCAAATCATCGTAATTCCAAGAAAAGCAATGTAGACACCACCCAAGAATTCATTGTCATCAGATAACGTAAGAACTTTCTCAAGTCAGTACATACTGCAGTTAATGAAAACATTTCCTTTAGACTGCTTTAGAAACATATTATTTTGAGTTTCACTTTTTTTGTCCTATCATTTTGAGTGGGTTTTTTCCGTATTTTGGATTTTTAAAGACATGTCAAATTGAAATACTCGATAATTTCTGTCTTTTCAGAAGGAGAAATGTGTTTAGCTGATGTTTCCCATGAACACTTTCAATCGATGCTAGACTGAAAAGTTTCCAAACCAGTCACTCTTTATATAACCGTGGCACCGTGAGGGACCTATGAACACTTCTGTCAAAGACTCTCAGATGACATTATGATAAATAAAATGTTAACGCACTGGTGATCTTTAAGCATGATAGATTTAAAAGTAGACTTTGAGCTTTTTCTTCTTCTGTTCTTGTCAACAGCTCTGGAAAGCTCTTTCCATCAGTGGTTTATAGAAAGCAGAAATTTGTCTTCCTGCAAAAATTCCTTCCTCATAATTTGTGAGGCTTGCTGGGTTCTGTGTATACTATTTGCTGGCAGAATTGGTTATTAGTGGTTGCTTTTTTTTTTTTGAGTAATACATGTTTTTTACCATGTTTCTGTAAAAGTGTCCAGATACTTTGTGGGTTGTTGTTATTATTATAACAAATTATTACACTTGGGTGCCCAACGTTCAGTCCATTCCACACGCAGTTATTGATTTCCAATTTGTGTGGGATTAAGGGGAATTCTACCTGCAAAGTAAGTTTAGCAGTGAATAAATTGACCTGGTGTTGGTAACTGATGGCCGAGCGCTGCATGCTCCTGAAACTGCGTTGCAGTGGAGAACACCTCCTGCTAAAGTTCTCGTTGGGTAGGTACAGTGTCAAAAATACCAGCTTGGCCCCATTATCCTAAAGCTAAATTGATCCATATGATTGGAGTATTGCCCAGATTAGGTTGTTGGGGTTTTTTTGTTTTTTTTTTTTCCAAACAATCATTTTGAAATTACCATTATCAATACACTAATGCATGTTGAAGGCTTGTTGGGTCTGACATAGGAAGTGATGTAATAAGGGAACCCTTAATACTTGCGGCCTTCAAACAGGAAACATTTTCCTCGAGGAATAGTATACTTGAAAACTGCAGATTACAATTTAATATTAACCAGATTTCTACATTAAACATGATTTCCGAGAACAATTTGATTTTTCTTTTTTTTTTTTTCCTTCTTTTTTTCTTTTTTTTTTTTTTTCCCCCTGCTTCTTCTCTAAATGATCAAAACTGCATCCAAACGCAAGCAGCTCCTGGGATGCGCCCATGGCGTCCTGCAATTTAAATGTCAACCTCAGCAATTGCAGAGGTACATTGGATCTCTCTTCCAACCCTTGCCACTCACTACTGCCCTGTCAATCCCAATCTGCCTCCCGTACCCACACGTGTCAGTAAACCTCATTTAGTCCGCCTCGCCTGGTTAGGTAGATTTTGCTTCAGGGGTGTAGGAAGGTGTCCCCCAGGGTTTTGGTGGTGTTGCCAGTTAATACATAGCCAGTACCAGCTGATGGAGTAATGATAACGCAGCAGCAATGAAATCCAGTTGTATTTTTGGAGGCAAATGGCAAACTGCATAATCTCCAGTGCAGCGTGAGGGATGGAATGAGGAGAATTAACAACTGCACAAATATTTCATTTTCTGGACTGACTGGCTACTCGATTCTTCAACTGACCACTACTATTTATATGTATTTGTTTATGGTCTAGGAGTCCTGTTCATGAGCAGTCACGATGCCAGGCTGTTAATAAACACAGCAAACAAAAAAAGTTGTCCCTGTCTCAAAGAGCTTCCAACGGGAGTGCCATCCTGCACAACCCCCAGCTCCAACAAATGTGACTAACATCGCCTTCCCCACGGTGTTTGGGTGTCTGCGTGCTCCCAGGAGGAGGTATCCTTGCTGCTCACTGCAAAGGTCGCTGCCAGGAAGCCCTTCGGGCTGAGCCAAACACAACTCATTTCACCATCTCCTTCAAAAGTCCAAGTCAGACCACACCACTGGTAGCAAGACATGTTTACCAGGTCTGCAAAAGTGATGGGTCTAAATATAGAACCTGTTGAAATGGTCCTTAAAGAGGGGAAGGAAAAGGGATGGTGTGGCTGGGGAGAAAGGTGATGAAGAAGCTCCCTGGCATAAACCTTCTGACCTAATGAAGTTTTTCTCTTGAATCATCTCATTGCTTTCCAGAGGCCTGCTTCTACTAAACAAAACACTTCAAAGAGCCAGAGATTTCAAACCCACGAACATCTTGGCAATACAACCAGCTCCTGCATGTAAAGGCTATTTATGGAAGCAAAGGCAAGGAACATCAAGGAGAACATGGCTGGTCATTTGTTTGGTCTCACCAGTTACTCTGGGTAGCTGCCTCTCAAAACTCACCTACTGAAAAAAGACATTTTACCAAAAAGTTCTTCAAAAGTCAGAAACCACAAGGTGGCATTCTGCACTTTGCCTCTCTAATTTGCTGTTCTACAGGCTGAGGAAGGTGATGGTGGGGTGGGAAAGGAGAGGCACGCTTTCTCCACATGGACAAAGTCGGTCCAAAGGTGAACTCCCACACTTGGCGTTAGGAATATTTGAAAGGGGTTCAACACAAGATGTACAGCAAAGAACATTTCCTGAGCTGCTAAAGATAGAGAGAATCACAGAATCATCCAATACCAGGTTGGAAGGGACCTCAAGGATCATCTAGTCCAACCTTCTAAGGTAAACTCTCTCTCTATATATATATAGTTTAAATGAGATGCCCCACCACCCTGTCAAGCTGAGTCTTAAAACTGTCCAGCATAGGGCAATCCACCACTTCCCTTGGCAGATGATTCCAATGTCTGATTGTTCTCATGGTGAATAATTTTCTTCTGGAGTCCAAGCGGAATCTCCCCATTACCCCTTGTCTTCTCCATGTGACTCCTAGTCAAAAAGGAAATCTTGGTACCCAGCTCTTCTGTACTGGTATGTGGTATAATTACCCTGAGGCTTCTCTTCTCCAGGCTGAACAAACCCAGTTTTCTTTCTTCATACGGCAGGTCTTCCAGTCCTCTGACCGTCCTTGTGGCCCTTCTCTGGACCCTCTCCAGCCTGTCCCCATCCTTTTTTCTGCACAGCGGGGACCAAAACTGAACGCAGTTACTCACTAGAAATAGTCTCCTCCATGCTTCTTTGAAATGCAAGTGCTTTGTTCCTTGCCTGGTTTGAAACGGTCTTCTCTGTTCTCACATGGAAGAATCAAGAATATTGTTTTCCAGCCAGGACTGAAATGTAAACCAGGATCCCCAAAGAGCAGTGTGACAGTGTAACACTAATCCGTCCCACTTCTGCTGATGGGATGCACATGGAGAAGGAGGTTAACCACACTAGTGCCTCCCGTGGAGGGCAATCACTGTAATGTAAATTGTGACCTTCACACAATTGCTGGTTGGAAACATTTACATGGAGACTAAATCCCTCCCAGGTTGCGTGATAGCACAGGCTTTGTTTTCTTAGGCTGTTGTTCCCCATTGGCACACAGTACAAAGCCATCCAGGGGCTCTGAAATCCATGAAGCACAAGCTCGGACTACCCGCCTGCTGCCAGCAGAATTGACAAGCATGCAAGAAAAAGGCTCCTTGGGCTGCCAAGTCATGTAGCTTTTGAATGAAGTAGCCTCCCCATGAAAGATCCTCTCTTTCTTGGTCAGCAAAATCTTGATCTGCCATGAAATTCTCCCACCTACATTGGTCTTTGGAAAAGGAGCCCACACTGAGGCTCTGGCCCAGGACAACTGTTGTTCCATGCCAAATGAAATCCATCCCGTAGCTCTTCTGCAGTGTATGGGACTGTAGGCACAGCCAGCTGGTAGAGGGCAGGGCAGTGAGAAAACAGAGAGGGAAAGATGTGCTGGGAGAGGGAGCCCAAGTACAGGTAGTATTTGGTACCACAGAAAGACGGTGGCCACTGTTTGCTGGCATCTGGCCACAGAACATTGTCAAGGACCTTTGAGGCAAGTGAGTCCATCCCAAACTGCTGATGCACTCACCAGTCCTACTCGGGATGTAGAGTATATAGGAATGAAGTTAAAACAAAAAGGAAGAAGAGGACCACTTTGAATGTTGTATTTGAAATCCCAGCCCTGGCAGTCAGAGGAGTATTACTGGGTTTGAGACAGTTGGGTCAGAGCATCAGCTCACATTCACCTGTGGTTTGGGGTTTACCAATGACAGGATGAATTTGCTTCTGCCAATAACAATTCAAGGTTTAGTTTGAAATTCTAGTCTAATTCTGCATTTTAATCCCAAATGATACTCAGGATCCTGCCCTCCCCTGTTCCCTGCCCTCCCCTCCCCAGTTTAGTCCCCAGATCCAGAGGTTGGGTGCATTTTTTTGATCCATCTCTCCAGAGATCTGATGCCCTTTTGTAGATGCAAGAATGAAACCTGAAATTCCTAAGGAAATGAGACCCTCTGAGACTGCCTCCCATATTTTGGGACAGACTCCCAAGAAAGCTTGAAAAGGTGTCTGTTGTGAAACATCGTGTACCAACATGGGAACACCAGGGCTAGAAATCAGTGTCTAACACTTAGGACAAATTTCTTTTTCCTTATCCTTGCTCTGGCCACAACATATTTGTTAATTCAGATAATTAGAGAACTGTTAAGTGTTGCAGCCTGGCTCGGAGGATACTGGACATGTGTACTTGGGGAGTCTGTGTGTATGATATGAGCCTCTCTTCCTATTAACCATTTCTTTAACAACCATAAACCTCATCAAGGAAATGCTTCTTTTATTTTACCTATCCCTGCGCCCTCAAGATAAAATTAAAAATACCAAGACATAAAAGCTCACATTTGGCTCTATTTTACCTAGTTACCAACAAAAATACTGGGATCAGTTTCTCAGCTGCCATGAATTGGCACCATTTCAACACCACCCTTTGCACCATGGTAGTCCACCAAATGACAAACTGGGGCCATATATAATTTTAGCCTAAATACTCGGTGACATGCGTTACTGTCTTTCTGGAATCATTTATAGTTTCTGCAGTATCATTTACTACCATTTTCTCTAAATGTGTTTCCAAGAGAGCTGTAAATGTACACTTTTGCTGCAGGCACTGAGCGTGAAATAGGGAAGAAAGAAGGAAGGAAGGTCAGACCAATAGATGAGTCACTCTGCAGAAAAAAAAAAAAAAAGAGAAAAAAAAAAGTCACATCTCTGGGCAATTCCAGAGCTTTCAACATTGGTTGTGTTTGGCAACTCAAAGCTTAGGCACCCTAATTTATTGTGGAGTAAGAAACCACCGCACGTCAACTCATGCAGAGTGACAATCTATCCGTAGATTTACTCACACGTGCCGTGTTCCTTTGTGGTGTCTTCTTCACACCCTTTGTGGTGTCTTCCTCATGTGCTTCAGTTGTTGGAGTCATGAAGATGGGTACAAAAGACAGATAGAGAACCTGGTGTTTCCCACTGCTAAGCTACAATAACTCTGCCAAAGTCCAGGGAGAAGATGACTTAATATAATACATGGAAATGACCAAATCACCTCTCTCGTGACATTTTCTCTTTCTCACACAGCTCTTGTCCCTGTCCTGATTCCAAGATGGGTCTCAAAACTCTGCGCAATTTCGTGCCCACTCTCAACTCCCCTTCTATCGGTATCAATGACTGTGTAAGGGAAGGGGTAACAGAGAGCTGACCTCATGAACCTTTTTCAAAGTAACTTATTCTGTGGTTACTTAAATGTGGATTTTAGTACACCTTTGTGAGCATATAGGTTTTCACTGGATAACAGGATCACAAAAGCCCAAGCAATCAGGCTTATGGTTGTAATTATCAGAAACACATTTATGTAATGCAATAGAGAAAAGTTTAATCTTACAGTCTTAAGTCTATGTACGACTCTAAATTCATCAAGAAAACACACTATAAAAGGGGGGGGGGGAAAGATACTCCCTCCTCCCTCTTCAAAATCTCTGGAGGAAAAGAAAAGCAAATTTGTGAGGGAAACCTCAGCCCCAACACAACCTCCAAGCGATGGGAAACCCACATCTACAAAATCCGTAGAGTCAGAGGGACTTGCAGTTGTATGTTATGTTCCAATTAGTTCACATGCTCAAAGGAAAAGCAGTTTCTCAATACAAAACTTAATTACAATGACCCAAATTAGCTTATTTTCAGCCAATTAGTTGGTTATCACTATTGGAAAGTGCTGAAATACTGATCCACCCCAATACTCCTGTCCAGAATGGAGCTGCTAAATCTAATTTCTCAGCCTGGGATTGCTCATTTTGCAAGTGATGCCAACAGGAATTATCCAGACACATTTTATTTTATTTTATTTTATTTTATTTTATTTTATTTTATTTTATTTTATTTTATTTTATTTTATTTTTTTTTTAAT
>JANHGN010023760.1:0-12311 GCA_024605025.1 Megaceryle maxima | reverse complement strand
AAAAGGAAAAGAAAAAAAGAAAAAAAAGAAAAGAAAAAAAAGGAAAAAAGAAAAAAAGAAAAAGGGGAAAAAAAAAAAAAAAAAATAAAAAAGAAAAAAAAAATTAAAAAGAAGAAAAAAAAAGAAAAAAAAGAAAAAAAGAAAATTTCTAATTTCCTAATTTTACCATCACTCCAATGTCAATAACCCACCTTCATCCCAACTGGTAATGAATGAAAGATTCTGTGACTGCCAACAGCTGAATTGCTCTGGGCTGGGTCCTGCTGCCAGGTGCTCAAAACTCAACAGAGATTGCAGGAAATGAAATGGGCCACGGTGGGCAAATGGGGCAGTGTTAAAAGTCAGGCCCTGGCTCAGGGTTAAGTTTGGGTGGTGAGGGGGAGAAGTTCTCTCTGGAGCTCCATAGTGATGTCACGGGTGAAAGGTAAGAGGCTCCATGTGTTATTCCATCTGCCCACTGTGAGTCTGTCTCTGCTAAAGACCAGTTGCTCTCTGTCCTGCTCAGAGGTGCTAACGTGGAAAAGCTTTCTCTGGTTGGTGTTGCTTTTCAGGCAAGGATGTAACAGATGCTTTGTGATGTGGTTTTGGTCATTCCTTCCAGCCCTCCTACGGCTCCTTCTGGCTTTTCTCAACCTGAGCAAAAATAATCACTTGGTCATTTTGGAGTAACCTGTTTGGTGTGTGTGTTCAGCTTGCTTTGGGATGGCTTTATCTCAGGAGTTTCCCATGGAGCTTTCCCCTGGATAATATCCCGGGGGCTTATCTCTCTACAACTACCTAAAAGGAGCTTGTAGGCTGGTGTTGGTCTCTTCTTCCAAATTACTGATGATAAAACAAGAGGAAATGACCTCAAGGTTCATCAGGGGAGGTTTAGATTGGGTATTAGGAAGAAATTCTTCACTGAGAGAGTGGTGAGGCACTGGAACAGGCTGCCCAGGGAGGGGGTGGAGTCATCACCCCTGGAGGGGTTTAAAAAACAAATAGTTGTAGAACTTGAGGCCATGGTCTAATGGATGGAGAGATGCTAGGATGAAGGCTGGACTTGATGATCCAACTCTAATTATTCTATGTGAAAATTCCCACAACTGATATTGGGGGGCGGGGGTAAGTGACTTTATGCAAGTAAAGCTAAAGTTTCCCTCCCTCATTTTGATGATCCAATAAGGCAAAGATGATTTTCCTAAAACTTGCAGTAAATGATTTCTGAACTTTACCTCTTGGTAAAATGTTTTGAGGCTAGAGGAAAGTTACTGCCTCGGTGTAAGTTATTATTTTCATTGGAATTGGCTGATTATTGCTATTAATTGAGTCATTTGGGCAGGTGTCATCTGAAATAGCACCATAACATCATGAAAAATGATATGCTGTGTGACACCTACTCTTTCCCACTATCGTACGATGTCATATTTATGGGGTTTGGTTCCTTTGCTCTCATTCTTTCCAAAGTTTTCTATCTACATCTATGCCTTGTCTGGAAAAACTCTCTTTTTGTTGAAAACAGCTTTGCATGGTAAAGGATAATTCTGTCCCTGCTTGTTGCAGAAGGGGAGTGTTACTGTCGGGGAGCTCGGGGTTATTGCCTCTATTTCACACTCAGGGTTATTGCCTTTATTTCACACTACAGAGGAAATAAATATGAATTTTAAAGAGATTTCCCTGGGAGCTCACCCATAGGCAGTGCTGCCAATTGTACACAAAGTGGTACTTTGGTGCTGATCTGAAGAGCCTGCCTGTGCCATCTTGCATCAATAAAGACTTTTTTTTTTAATTTTTTACAGTTTTATTGCATTTTCTCCTCGTGCAGAGTGTCACTGCTGTTGCTTGCAAAAGCAGATGGGTGACAGACTGCTCTAGGTGACCTTACAAAAGGCATCGCTGATGCTTCCCAAGTTTTGTATAGTTTGCTAAAACATTTAACTACCTTGGACAAAGCCACAACTCTTACACTTCTCCAGCTGTTTCTCTCCTGGCTTCATACACTAAATCCCACCTACCATATAGTTCAGCAAATGCTCACTTTCTGAGCCCACCTCTCAAGCTCTTTGCTGATGCAGAGCTGCGGGATAATGAATTTCAGGGATGCAGATTACAACTTAATCTTGCTTCTTTTGTTCACTTGGGGTTTTTTTCCCCACTATTTCTCTATTGATATGTGAGTCATCTGGTATACTACAGTGTATCTTACCATTTGCCACCAATTAAGAGGGCAGAAATAATTTCTTGTGAAAGGAGAATAACCAAAATTATTCTTATTGTTTTATTGGCAAATAAAAATACAATTTATTAGCCAATCAAGAGCAATAACCTTTAAGTGTACTACTTCAGAATAGCCTATTAAGATATTTTTTAATACTCATTTTGTCTGGACTTGTTAGTTTTAAGAAAAATCAGACCTAGCTTTTCAAAAGTATTTAGGTGGCTAACCCCAAGTTTTTTCAATAGAAATTGGGCAATTCAGTCCCTTTGAGGAGCTGGGCCTCAGCCCAAATTCTGCTATAAGCACGTGCAGCTGCCTTGCGCTCGGTGAGGTCTGGTCCAGCTCCTCACACACGTGATCAGGGCCACGTATCAAGCTGATGATTCAATTTATAAATGTTCTTTTTTTTTTCTGCCCTGAAGGAATAGGATGGTTTGGGTTCTAAGGTATCTGGATTTATCCAAGGCTGTGGCATTCCCTCTGTAAGGAAGCGTGTTTGCGCGGCGAGTGGGTGATGGGGAGGCAGGAGAGAGGGCAAAGGGTTTGGTGAATTGTTTGTTCATGTGGTCTGGTGAAACCTCTGGTAGGAGCTGACAGCTGTGCAAGGGCAATTAGTAAGGAATCTCCAATATATTTCATTCTCTAGTTAAAATATCCCTTTTGTGTGTGTGTGCGCTTAGCATAGGAGTTCAGTCTTTAAAGCAGTGACCATGTAGGAGTGACTTAAATGGGAACACAGATAGGTGCTATTATTTGAACGAGCTGTTCCATTCTCCTGCATCTCAGGACTCAATGCAAGAAAGACTTCCCCATTTCAGGTCTATTAGTATAAATTTATTTGTACTTCAGGCCTATTAGTATAAACCCAAGGAGTCATGTGGAAAGGCAGTGGTTCTGAGTCTTTGTGAGTGGAGACAAAGCAAACCTCCCTTCTCAGAGTGGGAGAAATGGGATGGTCAGATGCTTTTCATCCCTCCTAACTTCCAGCCCCTGCATCAGTCTGATCAAACCCAAGGAAATCTGAGCAAACCTTTGTTTGTGGTTCATCTGCTGAATAAGGGTAACCAGCTGCCTTGGGGCCCAGGAGGATCAGGAACTGCAACTTTTGGTCAGGAAAAAGCTTGTGGGGCAGAATCTAAGTAGGAACATGGCCCTTGGATCCAGAGAGAACAAGAAGTGAGCTGTGCTTAGGGGCATGTAAGGATGAGTCCATTCAGTTACTCCAAGTGCTCTCATTTAACTCTTTCTCTCAGGCTGGTGTTGGCCACTTCATTTATATTCAAGAGATTCTGGGAGTGTTTGCTTTCTGTTTCAGCTGAGCAATTGAACATAGGCCAGAAGGGATTTTTGTCTTTCTTTTTTTTTTTTTTTTTTGCTTTCTGTCTTTCTTGGTTGCCCTAAAAGTAAGAAAACAGTGAAAATAGTAAAATAAACAAGAAGAAATGATCTGCTGAGGTGGAGTTCTTCCTTTTTCCATCACAGAAATTTTTTAGCAAAACACCCTGTAAATGTTTGACATCCATTTGTGGAATCTCTATAATTAGAATTAATAAAAGGACATGTCGAGTACACCTACTTTGCAAACCACAGATGCTTTTTTTTTTCTCCCCCTCTGAATGGCTTTAACTTGTTCTTCTGATTGGCAACTGCAAAGAAATTATAATTAGCCTGTGATATGCATTTGGTGTGCATAATGCCTGGGTTTTTCTATAGGTATGCATATATTCCACACAATCCCTAGGAGGATTCCCTTAACTAAACAGCTCGAGGTAGCCAGGATAGCAAAAACATTAAAATAAAAATATCTCCATGAATTGAGTTGGAGGTCTCCAGCACCTTCCCAGTGGATGCTTGCCCACATCAGCAAAAGGCTGTCTGCAGCGACTGCTGCTAATTAGCACCCCTTTTGGCAACCTCAAATGAACGACCCGGAGCTGAATGGGCTACAGAGACAGTTGGCATTCAAAGTGCTCCCTGCAGGTCTGGGTTGAGGAGTGGGCAGCATGGAAGGAGCTTTCCTTGCCCAGTGGAATGTTCTCTCTCCTCCCATGTTTGGAGAGAACCTGTCTCTTCTGAAGCTCAAAAAGTCTCATTCATGGTTGTGCTAATTTACACTTTTTTTTTTGCCTTCTCCCTCCATTTTTGCCCCTACAGTTTTCTAATTCTATTTAGAAATAGATTATTGCTCAGAAGTTTTCCTGCCTGATCTTTCTGGTGAAGAGGTTTGCTTAGGTCTGTGCTGGTGGTTCTCCTTTCTAAATTGAAACTTCAGTAAGAAGTGGGAGGGGGAAGAATCTGCAATTCTTGTCTGTCTTTGTCTTGGTTTGGTTTTTAATGCCTTTGTGGCTGAGTCTGAAGATTTTACTTTCCCGGAAACTAATGGCTGTGACTTGCTATTATTTTCTGTCTTATGACCTTAAGAAGATTAAAAAGACAGCCTGTATTTGCTGAAGCCTTAGGTGTTTAGCCCATCTTCTGTGAAACACGCCTTCCTTCTCCAGCTGGAGAGGGAAGGAGGAAAAAGAAAGCGCATGTGTGGGTGCAAACCAGTGTCCTTGGTGAGTCCCAGCCAAGGACTGGGGTGGTGTTGTCAGCTCGGCTGTCTCCAGCCAGATGGAGCTGAGAAACTGGACATGGGTTTCAGCATGTGCATGGATAATGGGAGTGTAATAACACTGACCTTGCACCTTCCATCCCAGAAGAAGAAGAACACATAACAGAGTTGTGTTATTGCTGATGTGTATGAATCACTCCCCCGCTGCTCAAACGTGGCTTGGGGAGGCAGGTCAGTGACAGCCACCATGGCTGGGGGGCACGTGGAGCCCTGTGGGTTAGTGGGAGGGGAAGCTCTGCCTGGATGGAGTTGGGAAGGGTTGGCGTAGGAAGTAGCATCTTTCATAAAGTCATTGCAAAAGGGACTGGAAAAATGAAAGAGGTTTTGGGTCTGTCAGCCGTTGGTCGGGTTGGTTTAGTGGCTGGGTGCTGTGATTGTTTATCCATAGGTACAAAGTTCCTGGCTGGTGGGAACCTTCAGTAAGTGCTTCCTGTTGCTCAAGCAGATTAGATCTTTCATGGGAGATTTTCTCATCACAGATGAGCAGATCTGTCACACTCTGGGATATTTATGATGTTCAAATTAAACAGGTTTTATGTACTTAATCTCAATCCCATTGAAATTGAAGAGCTTTATTCAGTGATATCCACGTGTTTTGCAACAGCTCCTCAGATTCAAAGGGTAAGGTGTGTATTGACTTTCCCATCAAAATGTCATGTCTGAAGTGCTTTATAAAAGCTTTTTATTCAGCCAGCCTAAAAGAAACCTAAGAGGAAAAGCTACTGTCAGAAGCAGCTCGGAGCAGTCCTCCTGTGGTGAATAAAGGAGATAACTACAGGGAGAGAAAAGGAAATGTAAATAAAGAGATGGAAAAAAATAAAGTAACTCCCAATTTAAATATTCTAGTCTATAGGAACTTCACAAGATTCTTGAGTTTCATTCTCCCCAGCAGCCTTTTCCCTTTGTATCAGCACAGGAGGCTGCCCTACCAATTTTTGTATGAGAAAACCATTATTATAAGCTAAGCTTCACCTAAAGAATAGCCCATTTCTGATTTAGTGATTTTTGAGGGGGAGGATGGTGAAACAACACGGACATATCCATCCTTTTTGAGCCTTCCTGCACAGGCAAGGAACGTTCTTCTTGCTGCAGCGCTGCTCGCTCGGAACAGCCAACTGGAATTCTCACCACTTCCGAACCCAGGGATTCCTCCAGACTTTTTTGAAACCTGACAAGCAACTGCCTCGGTACCCAGAGCACAGGTTTGCAACCCCAATGTGTGATAAATTAGACCTTTCACTCGAAGTTTTTCCTGGCAGGAGTGCTAGAACAACCCTCTGAATAGCTACTACTGCTGAATTTTAAAATCTCCCTGGCTCTTTGCTCAGCCAAAACTTAAAGTTACAGTCAACTGGAGTTTGGCAAGGTGTAATGTTCTGTAACCTTATCTTTTTATAACAATTATGTTTATTAGTATTATACAGTGCATTATAAGGCCCCCTCTATAGAGCCAAGTGTCTCCCTGTGTCTGTGGCAGCAGGATGTACAGTTTAGGTGATCAGAACAGAGTTTTCCAACAGCTTTAAAACCAGCTCCAGCGGTGTGGTCCGGGGGCTGGAGACCCTGCAGCTCAGGAGAGTGTGGCTGCTCTCCCCAGTCTGCTGCTGGGTGGCTGTGAGCAGATTCAGCCTGCCTCTAGACCCTCTCCTGATTGCTGTAAAGATAGTCAACCACTATTAAAGGACCTCAAAGGGGAGCCCAGATTGGTGGCTTAGTCACATTTTCTTTTTTTATTAAAGAAAACAGAGTTTATCATCTGCTTAACCTCTCGGATCATCCTGGGTCTATGCTTTTCCCCCCCACCCTAATCCAGCTCGGTTTGATGGCTGATGTGTAGAATAAAAACTTAAATGTGCTTTAAACTGAGCCCTGCAAGCAGTTTTGCACTTGTTCTACCAGCAGATGTTGAGTTCAAGCCTCTGGGTTTTCACTAAAATGTCTAAGTCCGGGTATCTAAAGGTGTTTGTAATGATTTAAGAGTTAATAGCCCTGTTATCAGCTGCCCTGGGAATAAAATAGGGATCAGACTTTGGATCCTGGCAGTAGGAGCTCTCAAGCCCCTCTCCTGTACCCTCACTCACATCTCTGTAAAGGTCTGTTTCCCCAGCCAGCTGATGGAAGACCTGCAAAGCTAACAAAATAAGAGGGTAATTCTCTAGGATCTTGTCATCTCTGCCTTTAACACCTGAAAACATCTTTAATCTGCTAATTGGGGATAATTTGGGAGGTACTCCATAGGAGGAAGGGGATACTTGGTTCACAGTCTGCTACTACATTAAGTCTGTAGGAAAGAGCCTGCTGTGGTTCTGGTGTCAAGAAGAGGGATTGTTTCTGTTTGGATCTATAATAGTCACATTTGGGAAAGTGAGCTTGGGTTGATTTTGCTGGGTGGCTGCTAAAGAGAGGGCTGCTGGCTTTCTGTTAGCATTGTAGTAGAATATTGAGGCTTGGCACCTACTTTTCTTTAAATGAAAATTATTATTTTCAGTTCTGGGTTTGGACACGACAAACCTTCCTTTCTCTGGCTTTCACCTCTTTCTTTCAGCTAGTTTTGCATCAAGCCACCAGTTTTGACTAAAGTCGTTCCAAATCCCAGTGTCAGCTTAAATAACAGGACTTGGTGAATTATTATCTTCTTTATTATTGCTGTCACATTTTCTTCATTCTGAGAGCACAAGGGCGAATATAGAATCATAGAATCGTCAGGGTTGGAAGGGACCTTAAAGATCATCTGGTTCCAACCCCCCTGCCATGGGCAGGGACACCTCCCACTAGAGCAGGTTGCTCAGAGCCCCATCCAGCCTGGTCTAAACTTCCAGGGATGGGGCTTCCACCACCTCTCTGGGCAGCCTGGTCCAGTGTCTCCCAGCCCTCATGGTGAAGAACTTGTTCCTAAATCTTTAGGGGAGAAATGTGGCAGCCCTTAGCTTTTGTGGACACTTTTGATGTGCATCAAGGTATTGATTGGTATTATCTCCTGAACTGCTAAAGGCAAGAAAAAGCTGATCCTTTGGCTTGCCAAGTGAGTTACTTCAGTTTCTTCTTCTTAGCAACAGATACGTCATCACTTCAATGATATTATTTATGAGGGTTTTTTCCTTATTTTTCAAGCATAGAAAAAAAAAGTCTTGCCATGTTTTAGGAACAAAATGAGTATTTTACACACATACCAATAGCTCTCTGGAAAGCACTTAAATTTACAAGCTGTTCGTAAATTTACTGACAGTTGGCAACACTGCATCCAACACACAGGAACCCTTTTGGAAAATAGATCTATTGTAAATAATATATATTGCAGCTTAATCTGAGAGTGCTTTAGCTCAAAGTACTTTTAACAAATGTGTTACCTAATATATTTTTTAAAAAGCTATTTGACCTGGAAAGATGATTTCAGTATCTGAAAAGCTGTATTTAAAAAAAAAAAAGATAATATATTAGCCATCTCCCCCTGAATGTTCCTCAACAGAACTCATGAGGATACCTTTCTCTGGTGTTAGAGTGGTTTGAATATTCTATATGATCTTCTGCTGTAGTAACATGTAACTCAAATGTATAATCTAGTGCTAGTATCCCAGACAGATGGAGAATCTTGATCTTTTAAGGTCACTGGTAGGTATTTGCATTTCAACCAAGAGCTGGTTTATATAAAGAGAAATATTTTATGCATATGTGACTAGTTAGCCATGTGCATGAATATGGGCAGCTCACATTTGAGGTAGTTTAGGCTTATGCACATGCTGAGGTGACACTTTAGCATAGTCAATATTTACTTCTATTATCTGGTAAAGGGTCATGATTCTTGAACTCTGGTGAATCTTGTATAGAAAACCCATTGATGTGATCGTGTAGCCCGTGGTTCTGTGGCAAGTGATAATTAGTAGCTGAAAAACTAGTCTAAAAATCACCTAGATGTTAAGGATTTGTAGCAGAAGGGTCTGGTTTGAGGAAGGGGGCTGGGATTGTTCCCTGCAAAAGGCTTTTCCAATTCCATCTACCTGGCTGGGAATCACAGGATGCTTTTCAACAAGTGAGTGAAGGTGTTTCTACCATTGCTGCCTCAGTGCTCACTGTTGTCTCTAACAATTCCTTGTCAAGCTCTAAATGCAGCATGATTATTTTTATCATCTTTTCTCATCAGGCACATCCGTGTGTTTGTTGCTCTTCTTCATTTTGAAGGGCAGGGAAAAAATGGCTTTTCACTCATTATCCTAAGCAGAACATGGGCAGCAGAATAAAGCAACAACATAAATGTTTGCTAAAGTCCTAGAGAAAATGACTTAAAATTTTTAACAGACACAAATTACCATATTGCACAGTGCACAAAGCACTTGAGCAGCTGGATACAGCAGCAGCTTTAATCCTGCTTCACTTACCTGGTCAAAGGCTGCAAGCTTTGGGGCCAGCTCAGCCTCCATTCCCCTCTCCCATGCTGCTGCCCAAACTGGTCCCGTTAGCTTTCTTGCTGGAGAAGTGCAACCTCCCCATCCCTGGAGCAGAGTTGGGGAGACAGATGCTCTGCAAGGAAATCACAGCCCTGTGCAGCAAAGCAAAGGGCTAGGAAACATTATATTGCTTTTGTCTGGCCGTAATGAAAATAAATGAGGACTTCAATTTAAAGTAGTTACTAAAAATTTGTTCTTTCCTCTGCCCTAATTCCAAAACTGACTTGCAGCTAATTAGAGTGAACCGAGTGAGCTCTTGCTGCACTGTGCTAGTGTAAACAGCAGCCATCTGAGTTTCATTACAATAAGGAAATAAAATAAACACAGGGCCAGAAAACAGTAGTTTGGGCATGGCTCATTACAGCACAATGCAGTTAAATAGGTTTTTTTTTGTAGAGGCAGCAGGACTGGACAAGGTATGAAGGGGACTCTCTTCATGGGTTTTTTTCTAGCCTGAGTTTTTCCACCTCAGTGCATCCCAGGGAAAAGCAAAGCCTCTGCTGCTCAGCTCATGGCTTAAAAACATCCTTGAAACCTGCAAATGGTGCTTCCCTGCCCAGCCTTTTTTATCCCCAGGGTTCCCCGTGTTGTCCAGACAGAAGCTCAGGGGGAACAAACCCTCATTTACAATATGAGGGTGAGACCTCAGGTCTAGGAGCCCATCCCAAGGCTGTGCTCCATGTGTCTGGCTGCTCCCAGGTGCCACTCTCTCCATCAGCCAAGAGGCTCAATGACAAACCACACCTGCTTTTTTTTTTTTCCTCATTTTTAATAGTAATTCTTCATTCAGTGAAGAGCCCCCACCCTGTGTGCTTCTCACATGAACTCTTGTGTACAGCATCTGCCATCTTCTGTATTTTGCTGCCCAGGGTCCCCGAGCACACCAAGCCAAGGAGATATTTCCAAGGCAGCATCTTCACTGGCTTCTGAAGTGCCCAAGGGCCAATATTTCTAAGCTTCTTGAGATATTAAGCTGTGGTCTGAGCTCTCAACTCTCCTTTCCCATCACCCTTCAGCTGAAATCTTCAGGGTGAGGAGGAGGGAGCTCCAAGAGGGAAGCCTCAGTACTTTTTCTTCAAGATCCCTCCCACAAGCATTTTCCTTCCAGAGGGGCTGGAGAATCCTCTCTGCTCCTGGGTGCCTATTGATGGAGAGCTGGACTGGAAAGCCCCAGGCAAAAGAGCTAATTTTGTCCAGGGCACTTTCTTCCCTTGCATACATGATCTGTAAAATACTCCTGCTGGATTCGGAGTCACAATTCCAGAGCTCAGCCTGAGCTCAAGCTGTATCGATCTGGCTTTTCCTGGATTAGCCCATCGTTAAATGCAGATTGGCAAGAGACCACGAGACCAGATTTTCCAAGCCAAAAGCACTGCTGCTGTTGGGTGAATTAAGTCTTCTCCTTATCTGGCACCACAGCTGGATTTGCTGCTGGCTCTCTGCTCTTGCCTGTCTGTTTGCAGGTGCTCTGGCTCCCGAGGACTTCTGGTTATCGCAGACACAGTTCTGTAACTCATTAGAAACTTCCACTGCCAAGAAACATTTTGCTTAAAGATACTTACAGCAAAAATAACCAACTAAGAACTTTAGCACAGGGGGGAAAGACTTGCCATGGGAGATGTAGCCTTGGATGTAAGGATGAGCCAACAAGGAAATCAGGCAGGAATGGCTCGGCTTGGCTTCACAAAAGGCACGGGGTGGGAGCAGTTCCCTTGGCTGAGCCCAAATCTCACAGGCTGAAAGGCAAGAGCTGCTGATAACTCACACCCGTGGGCTCTTCCTGTACATGGATGATGTGTGAAACACCAACATTTCTTTTTGTTCAGCACCTCAAATAAATAGAGGGAAAGCATTTGACACATTTTTCTTCTTATTATTCAACCCACTCCCATGGTATTGATTCACCTCAAGACCCTGATCCATTATAACCCCTTTCAGAAAAAAAAAATTATTCCTGATATTTTCAAAGCTTCCTTAAAGTTTTTTTCTTTATAATTCTATTTTCAATGAAGTTTTTTTTCCCTAGATTCTATGCATATTGCAAGAAACTCAACTACCTTGAACATTAAATGTTAGAGAGGATTTAGCTGTGTAAAATGAGATTAAATATTTTACTGCTTTGGGAATATAATTAGAATGCATGATATCCCTTGAGTCATAAACTCTACTCCCTGTTAGGGTAACCTGTGGTTTTTATTTGTCAGAAACACAAACCATTTGAACTCTGTTTACAATGACTTGAGTGTTTTCTAAACACATTTTAAAACACAGTTCAGTCTCTAATCCTCTTGAGGACATAGTTCTCCCATTTCCCACTGACTCCAAAGGGTGCTTTTGTGTCCTGTGGGATTCAGTTGATGTTGTGCTTTTAAATAATCATTAATAAGTGATAATCTGGGTGGCTGTGCACTAAACACAGGAAGAAAAATAAAAGCTTGACTGAATACCCCTAGAAGTCCAGAGATGTTATGAGACTGGCTTAAAAAAAATAGTGTTTTACAGCAGAAAATTCTTATTTGCACCTTTGAATCAACTGGTTCATTCCATGGCAATAAAAATAAGCCTCTCAGAGTAATGGGGTAGGCTATTTGAAGAGGCATAAAAACCCATCAGCTTGTGGGGCATCACAGCAACTGGTGAGGCTGAAAAGCCATTTTGTAAAGAGCATTTGAGTGACAAATTGGAGACAAGCAAAACAAAACCAAATGTAACATTGAAATGTGTTGTGTTGTGGAATCAGCATTGAAATCAATCTGAGGGAGAAGTCACTGGTCCATAAAAGAAACAAGGTGGCTTTTTTTTTCTCTGCTGTGGAGATTTATAAACGATGAGTGTGGATTTTTAAACAACTGTCTGAGTATTATAATTCTGAACGTTGCCCTCCTTGTGTGAGCAGGCTCCAGGTCATGACTTTGAAGCTTTTTTTTTACTTTTGAAGAGTGTCTTGCACAGAAAGAAGCAAAAAAAATAATAATAATCATTAAAAAAACCCAAAGCAGTGAGATTTGGGAAGGCTGTGTGCTGATTCTTGCAGTAGTATTTTAAACCCACCCTGGAA
>JANHGN010023759.1:0-20327 GCA_024605025.1 Megaceryle maxima | reverse complement strand
ATAATTTATAATACAGACAGAATGTAAATCTTGACTATACCAATGATATCATGTTTCCCTCTAAAATGAGGTAAATATCAGGTTAGATGATCCAGATCATATTTGACCTTGTTAAGAAAATATGTTCTTCAAACTCTACAAACTATTAGTTAGTGTACTCGTATTATAATAGTCATGTATCTAAATGACGACACACAATAACTATAAATAAATCAGTCCTTAATCATGGATAAATGTTTTACAGTGTTTTAACAGCATCCACTACTTACTATTTCTAATTGCACAACCTCTTACCCTCATGAAAATCTAGCAAAATATACAGCAGTTACATGAGTTGTCAACAACAAAACATTGGATGAACTTTTTCTTGCCTATAATCTAAGCAAATTTGAAAAGGGATGAAGGGTGAGCAGGTTAATACTGCAATTCCATTTTTTTATATTATGCCATTAATGGTACACTAATTATTTTCAAAAGGCATCAGACACACTGTGCAGCATAAAAGACTCACTGCTTGTATTGCTATGCAAAGCTATCACCCATACTGACACATAGCAAGAAAAAAAAAAAAAAAGAAAAAATGAAAAAAAACCCAACAAAATCCAATCAGATTTGGGATCTTCTATTTTAATAAAATAGTAATACACCAGTGTACAGAATATTGTGACTTTTATGGCCTTATAGAAAAAATGTTCACTCTTCTTGTTCTTAATAGTTATTTAAATAGAGTAATGAGTATGTAATAGTGCAAGATTTAAAGTAAGGCAGAATGGTGACAGAGAATATTGGCTCTGGAGAAATACTTAACACTAAGCAATGGGTGTCAAGAAATGCTAAGAATCAAGTGGGGTGAAATGCATTTGTTGCCAAGTCAACAGAAAGGTTTTTCTCTTCAGTGAAAGGTAACAAGAATTTCCAGGATGTAACGTAGTAAATAAAAAGGGGTTCATGTGTATAAAAGTAAAAACTATTTGTGCTTATAAGTATGATAAAGTTCCCAAAGCAAAAAATGATGAGTTGAAAGTTTTCTAATGAAAGAAACTGCTGAACAATCATTAGAATTTTTAGGAAATCTCAGACATTTCTGCAGATGATGTGAGAATTCACCATTACATCCAACAAAATGGAAATTTTCCATATTCAGTCAAGTTGCTGGGTACAAACTTACTGATCTGGTGTCTTTATAGTCTAGTGAGATAAGTGCTTGTATTGCAGTCCTTCAGTATGTGGCATGCAGATTATTTTAATCTAAAAGAGATTTGTACAAATTGTTTTTCTTTGTAACAACCATTTGCATTGCATCTGAGACATAGTCACGATCCTGTCACAAGGACCATCCCAGATGGTTTAAAGAGAAGCAATTTCAAATGTCAATTTTTTGACTGGAAGACAGGCTGAAAACAACATAGCTCATTGAGAGAACTGCTCTGATGGTTCATTGTTCTTTGCACTTTTTTTTTTTTATTCTTTTCACTCCATTGAAGTCTGACAAGTTTCAAAGAGTGTCAAATACACTTCAACTGTACTTTATGAGAGGGTCTGTCTTACACATTTCTGTAGATAGCATATTCACTAACCATATTACCATCCTTCTTTGGGCCATTTTGTTTAGGCATCTATAACTACACATGAAGAGTCTTTAAAGTAGGATTAGAAGTATAGGACAGTTATTTTCTGGCTTGTAAACACATATGATACCTAGGTTTTAACTGATTACTAAGGAATTAATTAGCATTCTCACCCTTCTGTTGAGACCTTTTAGTCTCCTATCAGGACACCAAGAGTCTTTGCTAGATAGGCAGCTATGAGCCAGGAGAAGAAAGGTTAGCCTCCACTGCTCCCATCTGTAGTATCAGTAAATTGAACGCATCGACCTGCACTCTCCATCTTCATGGTTCTACCTCTGCCTGTAACACTGCAGTCATAACTTGCATTACTCCACTCTGCAGGCTTTCTCACAGCTCTTTCCCACAATCTTTGAATTTCTTTGGCAGCCTGAGCCAAGGGCACATACTTGTTCCACATCAGAGGTGGACTGTTGATCTTTGGAGCATGAACAACTGAGCCCTGGGAGTAACGTGAGAAAGAAAGAGTGTTACGGTCACATAGAGTGAGATCAGTCCTACTTAACCTTAAATATCTAAAACTTAGACATCAAAGTCTGAGCTAACTGCCCTAGGTTACCTTTATAGTCAGTGAAATGAAATACCTGTTGTAAGAAGGTGAGTCATCCACAAAAATAGTTAAGCTCTGTATGTACCTGTTTCTTTCAATTGATTGATGGGAAGTTTCGAGTAACTAGTTTAAATTTAGGTATTTGCCTTTTAAATAAATGAACTAAAGTAGTAGTATTTCAGTGCTATCTTTGTGGAAATGGGCTAAAGAGACCCACTCAAACTATATGCAGAGTGTTGTTCTAACCCAATACCTCATTCACAGTGCCTCAGTTTAGCAATAGACATTATTAGCTCTTTTTAGTTTACATTACAGTTCAAAGATAAAACCAACATTTTGTTTTGAGTTCATTTATCTATTAAAAGACAAACAGAAAGCATAAGGGAAATTGCATTGTATGTGTTAGAAGCTGCTTCACATGTCTTCATTTTTAAAATCACACCTATGCTACATTTCCATGGAGTACAAGCCTAGATATGAAAACAGCTGAGAGCTAGAAATAATCATGACTTGAATTTGAGATTCCAGGATAGATTCCTGCTGTTGAAATTAGAAAGAAAATCAAAGGAAATGCATGAATCCAAAGATATAAAAAGTATATGTTTACTAATCTTGTACAGCCCCTACTAATAGAGCACATACTAGTGTCTAATGACAATGAAAAAGGAGTCATGAAAAACACTTGACTATTTATTTCATATCTTAGCATGACTGATGTTGTGCAATTAGAATATATCACTCATAAATGTTAAAAATAACAAAGATTTAAAAGAAATTAATGCAAAAGTTACTCTTAATCCAATAGTCTTGTTCTCTTGTGTTCTAGATACTAGTTTTCTGTCAAAGCCTTTCTTGGAAAGCCTTTCTCCTTTTCTCTTACTTCTAGTGTTGCATGAAGATGTACCAGCCAGGCTAGCTTTACTTTCCTCAGCATTTAAAAACTAGTAGTTTATCTATTTCAGGTATGATTGAGAAAATACAAGAAGCATTACCCTACCGATGTACTGACTCTTCTTTGTATCAGATTTTCATGTGCAATGTTTCTTTATGAAACGATTGATGGAACTACTTTGAAAGCGGTCATGCACATGAACATTTTGGAGATGTAAATATAATGTGGGAGAATGCAGGAAACTGGCAAAAAGTAGTTACAGAGGTTTACATTTGTAATATATAGTAATACTATTGTACTGTGAATATAGGCTGACCCTTTGCAGTTTTCCTCTGCTGTGAAGTGTAGATAAGAACTTCACACCCACTGGTGTAATTGCCCTGTAACAAATGCTCATGCAGCAACTTGCTCATATAGGTCCTATGTTTCTGCATGACTTTTCTCCTTCAGCATATGATGTGATAAAAATTTTTCTAGCATATACATATGCAGAATTTATTAAAGATATAAATTTCTCTTTTTATTAGTTTCCTTGTTTGACAATACTACATACTAGTGTGAATTCTGCAGCTTAATAATTTGTTATATATATGAGTAAAACATTTTTCTTATTTTTAATTCACAGAGATGGAACAAGCATGATGTGCTAATAATGCAGTAGTATATTTGCTTACCACGTTTATATCACAGTTGTGTTGCTTCATAATTGGAGGCATGTGTGCACACAATATGAAGGTAAAGAAGGAAAAAAAATATAAGCTATTATGATGACACTTCTTTAGTTTTACATTCATATTATATATTTTGGTATGGTTTTCTCACTGTAATTCTGTAGGCTACTTAAATATTGTGGACCATTAGAGGATTAAGAACTGGCTTAAAAATAGAGCTCAGAGGGTTGTGATCTGTGGCACAGAGTCCCAGTTGGAGTCCTGTAGCTATCAGTGTTCCCCCAGGCATCAGTACTTGGTCCAGTCTTGTTCATCATGTTCATCAGTGACCTGGATGAAGGGATAAAGTGTACCCTCAACAAGTCTGCTGATGGTACAAAATTTGAAGGAGTGGCTGATACACTGGAAGACAGTATTGCCATTCAGTGACACCTGGAGAGGTTGGAGAGTTGGGCAGAGTACAGGTTAGGGGTTGACCTCCTGAACAGCAGCTCCACAGAGAACAACACTGTTGTGGTGGACAGTAAGCTAATCATGAGACAGCAATGTGTCCTTGAGGCCAAGAAGGCAAATGGTATCCTGGTAGTGTGACAAGTAGGTTGAGGGAAGTTCTTCTTCCTCTCTACTCTGCCCTAGTGAGGACACATCTGGAGTACTGTGTCCAGTTCTGGGCTTCTCAGTTCAAGAGAGACAGGGAACTACTGAAGAGAGTCCAATGGAAGGCTACAAAGATGATGAGGGGACTGGACCTTCTCTCACATGAGGAGAGGCTGAGAGACCTGGGGCTGTTAAACTTTTTATGAGTTAAAATGTATCAGATTTTCTTAATGTGTTATAGTGATCCTTCAGCTGCAACTGGATTTTAAAGTATTTAAGTTATCTGTATTTGCATTTAGATTATTAGTATTTATTCAAATACTTTGCTTCCAAATTTCTATTCATTAATGGTTAGACATCTCTTGCCATAAGCATATAAATATATATATGTTTGGGGTTTTTTTTCCTCTGTATGCTTTTCATACACTTAGCATAATATAGTTTCTTTAATACCACATGGCACAAAAATCTTTCAAATTCTAAAAGAAAAACAGAAAGGTAAAGCATGTGCATATAGAATGGAAAGCCCAAGAAGCCAAGTGAACCCAAGGTTTTATGCTGCCCTTTAAACTGCTGTGCATTTACAATTGTAAAGCTTACAGAAGAATTTCACTGTGGCTACCCAGAGTAATGTAGCTACATCAAAAGTTCCTTCCAGTCATAAAGATACTACCAGTGGAATTGGAGTCATCATTTTAAGCACAGAGAATTCTGTTGGAATCTATCTTTAAAAACAGACTGTTGTCTTTAACTACATCTCCATTGTACTTTAAAAATTCATGACTGATTTATTTATAAATCAAAATTAGTTTGCTCAAGGGACTGAGAGAGAAGCACAGCATGTACATAAGAACCATTTTGATATTGAATCTTAATTTTTAACCAGTTAACAATTATTCTGCAGACTAAACAAGACCTGCTGTAGTTCCTTTGTTTTGCATTCTCTTTAAGAATTTGGATTGGGACAAAGCAACAAACCTCTGCAGCTTGAAAGTAAAATGTTCAAAAAGCTTGTTGTGAAGTTGGGATGCTGGAAAAAATTATTTCAGTTCTCAGTGAAGTAGTTTGTTTCCAATACTGCTATATTTATCTATAAAGAGAAACCTTTGCCCTTAGATACTGGGAACTACAGTAGCTCTGCTAAAAGGAAAGAGGGAAAAAGACCCCATACCATGATATCTGACACACTGTTTTTTCCTTTCCTAGTAGAGAGAAGTACTTTCTGATACTACCATGGAGGAACAGATAGGCCAGGCATTTGCACAGCTCCAAAAAAGTCGATATACCACTGAAATAATTACATAGGAGCTCAGCTGCTTTGTTAAAATATTCAGCATTTGTAATCTGTGTCATCTTAGAAAACTTTTGCCCAGTCCTGGGTGCAACAACTTTTGGAAAATTATTAATATATTTTGGATATCGGATTTTTGCTTCGAAAGTAAATGGGTAGAGCATTAAGCATGGAACTAAAGTCGTAACAAGTACAAACACAATGTTAACATGTACCTATCATCTCTACTCCAGTAGAAATCCAGACACAGATTTCTCCTTAAATTAGCCCAAGTCTTTTAAGGAAGGATCTTATTTACCCTTTCATTACTCTACCTGATGCTGTGATCCTTTTTTATAGAAAAAATGTAGATACATAGAGATATGCATGTATAGAACATAATTGCATATATTGGTCTCCAAGGTCCACTTGATATGTAAATATTAAGACTGTCTTGAATCAGTTACACAGTCATTTATTTGAGGTTTAAAGATTGCTTTCTCAGTGTGGTTGAAGTTCCATGTCATGGGGAGAATATTTTTTCAATTATTATTTTATTATCCATAGTAAAATATATACTGAACATTTTAATTATATTAATCTTTTAGTAATTAATTTCACTGGAATGAAAAGAGTGTAGGTGCACCAAGACAATGATTGTTCTTTCTGTACAGTGATAAGTGTTAGAAGTGCTGTAATTTCATTCTCTAATGAGCCAGGTTCAATTAATATTGCCACCTCCATTAAAATAAGAGGCAGAAGTTATGAGTGCACTAAATATTATAAATCTGATTCAGGGGCTCTGGGTCTTCCTTGCAATTGCTCAGAGTCAACTCGTTAGATTCTGTCCAGAACTCATCAGGTGGCTATTGTTGTATTTAAAACCTTTAAACACTTTTGTGAACATAAGGTTATTCAGAATGGGGCAAGAGAGAGATTTAAAGCAAGCTCTCTATCAGAGAGACGATATGGTTGAAATAGATTTGAACACTTTATTTTAAGTGCTTTCTATAAATCAGCAGATATTCCACTGGAAGGAAATACTATGTAAATGGAATGGTGGCTTCTGACTCGTGGTTTCCAAGGACATTAGCCAAGCTTCTCTGTAACTTTTCTTTACCATTTAAATTACCTGTGAAAAGGTGTGGTTAGAAAATACTTTTCACAGATAGAATCCTTTAATCTAGTTTGTATGCATCATTCCTAACAGCTCATTAGGTAATCAATTTTACGGGAAAAAAAAACAACACAAAACAAACAAACAAACAAAAAACCAAACAAAAACAAACAAACAAATAAAAAAACACACACACAAAAACCCAACAAAAAAAACCCGCAAAGCGCTTTGAGGGATAATTTGGACTCTTTTCATTTTCCAAATGCCACAGTTTTGGAAGATTTTCTTGTCACCCCAAGTGTATTCCATACTAAAATATGTAGCTGAAGATGACCAGAGTGCTTAAATTCAAAGGTAGTCATCTTACTGACATCATCTTGTGTTATTGCAATGCACACAAAGATCCTAGTAATCCACTCAGGTGCACCAAACCAACAAAGACTGGTCTTTTCTACAACACTACACTAAGTACTCTAGAAAATATTAATATTTGTCATATTATCTTTAAAAATCCCAGTGCCTCCTAATAAACCTCTGTACCCACTTTTAGGTATCAAAGCGAAGTCTGTGCTTTATTGGTCTCTGCTATAACACCATCTAGTTAACTGACACCTGGACTTTTAGCTGCAGCTGTAGATGCCATCATCCTGAAATTGTTTCTGGCACCAGTGATTTAAATCAATACACCTAAAAGCACATTTCTCAGTTTCTTGTACAATGGCTGTGGAGGAGCAAGTGAATGAAGCAGTCATCTAGCCCACTTTAGGAGTTTACAATGGGAAGTGGGAAATTCAGACTTGCTAGGCTGCATATTCAATTAACCAGCCAGCGAGTGAGAGGTACCAAATGAATTAAGCCTCAGTATACCAGGCATCTTCAGGGCAACATAATCAGAGACAGATAATCATTCTTCCCAAACCAGGCACAAAGGGATGATACTTGAGCTACTTGTAGACAGCCAGCATCACAACCACTGGCTTAATCCACTGAAAGCAAATCCCTGTCTCTAGAGATTCACAATGACCCTGGTGTCTGAGAATGCCTATGTGTCTGCATATGCCTATGCCAGACAAATCACTGTCTCCACTCATCCCTGCATTCAAACACAAGGAAGATCTCAGACAGAAACCTCACATCGTCACAGTGCAAGCTCAGTAATTCCTGGGCAGAAAGATTGTAGTGAAGCTCCACAGTGAGCATGGACAACAGCATCACTGAATGCAGGCTTAGGAGCACACATGTGGTCATCCCAGGTGTCATTTTAGGAATCTTCAAAGCTGTATTGTGTCTTCTATAACTATAGACTTTCAATCTGTTAAAGCATGTTATGGTCCTCCCTGCTTCTCACAGAAAAGACATCCTGAGTGGTGGCACCCCAAGAACCTGATTAGGTAAAATCACAGGTACCTTGGGGACCTGCTCATGCAGATAGATGTGAGAGCTTCCAGGCACCTCTGAAGAAAATCAGACCTATTGCTAAGAAAATAATTTGCTAAGATATTAGCTCATTCCATTGTAACAAGAAGAACAGAGAATAGCAGGACTGTCCCTATCACCCCCTGCACCCATGTTGACACTTCTAAAACATTTCGTATTTGACCACAAACCACTTTTGATCTTCCCTTTCATTGCTGCCACAGGTGTCTGTTTATTCATAGATACTTCTTGAACTGGGGTCTTC
The DNA here is from genome assembly GCA_024605025.1 of Megaceryle maxima. Taxonomy (NCBI): domain Eukaryota; kingdom Metazoa; phylum Chordata; class Aves; order Coraciiformes; family Cerylidae; genus Megaceryle; species Megaceryle maxima. The sequence goes on along the minus strand of JANHGN010023759.1, from coordinate 11,924 downwards.
AGTGTTCAAAGGGACACTCTCAGAAATCCCTACCCAGCTGAGGACAGGAGTTCCACAGACATCTTCAGTTTTCTGGGAGATGTTAACAGAACAGCATACATGAAGAGGAGAAGACACTTCCACTCTTCCCACATTCATGCTAATGTACAACCCAGAAGCAAGAGATTAAAATTAGCCTTTATTTTCCCAGACATCCCCACTCTTGCAAGGCTCTTTCCTAGCTTCTCTAAGCTTCAAATCTGGGGTGCAAATCTCTTGGTTGACAGTTAACAGAGAGATACATCTGATGCAAAGATAAACATTCTATCCAGGTTTTATTTCATGCCATACCCACACCACAGTTTAGTCTTAGCACGCAATATAAGCATCTTGAGATTCATGTAGGATGGCAGTGGAAACTGCAGCTTGGTAAAACACATAAAAATGTTCATTGCATGGCACCTGAACAGAATTTAACACTTCTGCACTACACTTTTTGCAAAGATGACACCATAGGCTCCAAGTAGCACTTACCTTTTACACAGCATGCACAAAGGAAGCTCATTGGCACAGGAGACACTTTTGCAGGTTGGGTCCATCACATTTCCTATGCATTTTTCATGGTGAACTTAAGCCCTATTTGGAGAAGTCAATGCCTTTTTCTTTCCCTTTATCATCTCTGGCCTCATAAAACTAAAGCTAAAGCTAAAGCTAAATCCTTATGAGGTTTCTCTTGAATTTTCCAGGGATTTAAAAAACATTCCCCTCTCTAGGGACCACTATATAGTTGACTGTAAATGTTAGATATAAGCAGAGTGTTGGAGTATTAAAATATTTTAGGTGGTCAATATTGCCATTGCCAAAAGAAACAGAAGGACCAACCGATGGGGTAATGCTGTTCTCTCAGGTAATAGATTCCCATCTCTCTGCCAGTGGAAGACAATGAAATGTAATGAGATGCTGTTGCAGAGTACATTAGTGTGATGAAAGAGACAGAAATAACTCTCGAAGAGGCCCTAACTTCCAACTAGAATGCAACCCAAAATTTGAAGCACCTTCATTTTGTTTCTGCATGTAATTAACATTTTGTTATGTTAAAATAATAATATTTTTTAAAAAGCAGCTGTAGGGATATTTCTCACTGTGTAAATTGTAGATTGGTGTTTTAAAAACATGACTCCTTCATGCTTCACAAGATTCTTCTGAATATTTTACTTTCATAAGTATTTATTCCTTTGCCTCTCACTATCTAATGATATCACAAGCCAGAAAAAAATGTATTCCTCAGTCAATCATAGGTACTTAATATGTACTTTATTTACAAAACTTCTGCAACAAAACTGTTTAATAGTTGGAATTTTTTACTCTTATGAATATTCAAACTTGAAAAAGCTTTAGGCATTATGTTCAAGTATTAAAGCCAGTGCTTCCTTACTCCAACTGATACCATAGGTTTGATACAATTGTAGTAGTCCTGTTTGAACTTTTACCTAAGTGATTTTTGCTGATGTTAATTTAATGATTGGAGCTTCTATAACTAAAATGCAATATCTGTCAATGTTACTTCATTTGCACACAAAAATATTGATTGCAAACACCAGACACCAACTTATGATGCTTGTCTTGTCTTCTCTGCAGCTCCATGAATCTGGATTAACTGCTGTGTTTGATTTTCATGTCTTTCTTCCACAAATAAATTTACTCAAAAATTGCCTTTAAAGTATGACATACATTTTTCACATAGGTTCATTCTTTGATTCATACTAGTACATTTCACAGATTTGGGGTGTATTAGTGCTACATGAATTTTTAATGGCACATTTCTAGTATAAAAAAATATCTAAGTGATGGGTCTATTAATAGATTTTGGAATGGCAAGATACAAAATAATTGTGTATGCTATCATAGTGATTATGTTTATCTCAATAGCTCAGAGTATGAGGTAATTTAACATCATAGATAGATTATAAAATATTATATATGTTTCAGATATCACAGAATCACAGAATGTTAGGGGTTGGAAGGGACCTTGAAAGGTCATCTAGTCCAACTCCCCGCCAGAGCAGGATCACCTAGATTAGGTCACACAGGAAAGTGTTCAGGTGGGTTTTGAATGTCTTCAGAGAAGGAGACTCCACAACCTCCCTGGACCGTGTTCTAGTGTTCTGTCACCCTCACAGTGAAAGAGTTCCTCCTCACATTTACATGGAACCTCCTATGTTCCAGCTTGCACCCATCGCCCCTTGTCCTGTCATTGGATATGTCTGAGAAGAGCCTGGCTCCATCCCCCTGACACTCTCACCTTTTACATATTCATAAACGTTAATGAGGTCACCCTTTAGTCTCTTCTTCTCCAAGCTAAAGGCACCCAGCTGCCCCAGACTTTCCTCATAAGGGAGACGTTCCACTCCCTTAATCATCTTTGTGGCTCTGTGCTGGACTCTTTCAAGCAGTTCCCTGACCTTCTTGAACTGAGGGGCCCAGAACTGGACACAATATTCCAGATGTGGCCTCACCAGGGCAGAGTGGGGAGGAGAACTTCTCTCGACCTACTAACCACACTCTTTCTAATACAGCCCAGGATGCCATTGTCCTTCTTGGCCACAAGGGCACATTTCTGGCTCAAGGTCATCCTGCTGTCCACCAGGACCCCTAGGTCCCTTTCCCCTGTGCTGCTTTCCAACAGGTCAGTCCCCAACGTACACTGGTACCTGGGGTTGTTTTTTCCCAGATGTAAGACTCTACACTTGCCCTTGTTATATTTCATTATATTTCTCCCCGCCCAACTCTCCAGCCTGTCTAGGTCTTGCTGGGTGAAGCACAGCCTTCTTGTGTTTTTTTTCTTCACTTATTAAAATGAACTAACTGTAATGGTAACTTCATATTTGGAATAGAGACTTGAGAGCAGAAAGAAATCTGATGTGTAGGGACTTGAGTCATTTGTGCTTCCCACAAAAATCCACATTCATGCTTCCCACTGGAAAAAAAAAAAAAAAAATTCATTTTGGAAATTAAAAAAAACCCAAACAAACAAAGGAAAACAAACAAACATAAAAAACCCACAACAAAACAGTTTTATTGGGATGAATGAAAATTCTGCACAACTGAGAACTGAAATGTAAATTTTACTTCCTAGATCATGGAAAACTGAAAAATTTTGTTTAATAATGTGCTTAAAATTTAAACCAAATTATGAACTATGCAAGCAGTCTTTTGTTTGCTTTGCATCTGATTTTTAATAATCAAGTCTTATTTCTGATTTTATCTTTCTGTGTTAAAGTGCATAGAGGTGGCACACTGCATGAATGATGGGTGCTTTGCATTGAAGAGAGATAATTCCTCCCTTTCCCTTAGCCCCCAAAGAAGAACAAAACAAAACAAACAAGAAACCAAGAACAAATTGTGCAAATTTACTCAAGCCTTTGCATGGGCAATCAAGTGAGCCACACAGAGAGGTATTCAATTGTCCCCTTTTTAGAGTTTCTTGAATGAGATGTGTAAAAGTTAAATGTCACCAGTGGACATAGCCAGTAAAATTTGAAATATTCTTGGTTTTTAAATAGTAATGTTGACTGTAACAAAGTCAGTGAAATGCAGGTCTGTTTGTAATAGTCTATGACTCTTTAATCCATTTTTCAAACCTCTCCTTCAAGTGTTATTTTCTCTGGAAGAATTCTTTGTCTCCATTTTTATTTTAAACATTTCTCTTTATTATCAGATTGAATTCACTCAAAGCACAGAAACTACACACTGAAATAGCTGAATGAATTTTGAATTCTGAATTTTAAAGATCCAGCAAGAAATGTGGATATTTCATAAGTAAATAAATATTTAAGAACTTACCAAAACTGTATATAATTCATGTAATCAATGCATTCTAGAAAATGGTAATATATCTGAAGAAAAAAAATATAGGCTAAATTTACTAAAGTATTCACTGTAAAATATTGTGTCTTCCTCTTAAAAAGAGCAGAGGGCTGTTCTTTTTTCTTCTAGTGATACTGACGTATGTCCTTCATTAAATTTTTTGGCTAAGAGTGGAAAATCTTAAGTTGCTGAAAATTTTGATAATGGAAAATCAGCTACATAAGCACCATACTAGATCATGTCAATATTATATAAATTGGTATTCAGCCTTAAATATTCATCTTCTAACAAGTTTGAAACTACTAGATATACCTTGGGCTTGGATATGTGGATTTTCTCTAAATACTAAAATGATTGTCATATGGTAGATGCTTACTAATCAGTAAGAATAATCCCTCAAGCATTTTCTTCAGAGGGTTATTGCCATAGCATTATGAGTCACATATTCAATCTCATAACTATTTAGTCATTCACCTAACTGCAAAACTATGGATCAGAAATTCGGTGCAACAGTCCATCAATCCATTTTTATGCACTTATGCCATGTCTTTATTCTGAAGAGAGAAGATAGTCAATTTGACTTTGATATGCAGGTTAACACAACCTCCAGTTTTGTGTATAATTAATTATCTACAATATCACTTCAAATATCAGAAAATGGGTTAGTTTAGAATTTGAATTAGATCTCAGTGTATATACACATATTTTTCTATGCTTAAACTAATATTATATTACTAATTCTTATTAACTCATACAGTATCAAATATTTATACTGGCACTGGGCAGGAGCATCCAGGAGTATATCACAACCCAAGAAATTAGAGTAACTGGTGATTTTAAAGCACTCCTTGTTAATCATGCTGCATCTATGAGAATTTTCACTACAATGAGCATGAGAAGTGAGAAAAAGGAAAAAGTCAAGTCACACTAAACACTGGAAGTTCAGAAACAGTCATTCAGAAAGCCCTGTGGAATAGGGACCAGACAGTGCACAAACCCACACTGTCTATATGCAACCCACATCTGTATTTTTCATATGTATTTTTCGTACTGATTTTAGAAATCCATGGAAAAATAATATTAATTCTGTCCAGCCACTCAAATTACAGGAAATTTAAAAAAGAGGAAGCTGAGATATTTTTATTGTGCTGTTGATGAATATTTTGAAACCCACTGAAATAGAGCATCATAAAATCATTACTGATTTTAAGCAGTTAATGACTAAGTAACTCTTAACAATAACTTTATTACATTGAGCTATTGGGAAAACTCTTTGACAGCAATTGTAACTAACTTTCACTTCCCCTCATCATTTAAAGATGAAGACCACAGTGCATATTTGGAAGACAGCAATTGGAGGGTTGTACTGGTTTGAGCTAGAACAGAACTAATTTGGTTCACTGATTTTACTTTTCATTTCCTTCTGTTCTAAGTAACTGCACTTTCTGAAGTTAACATCATATTTTTGCAGTGTCTGCTTCTCAAAGTGATAACATTTGTTGTTTATTTACTACCAAGGACTGATATGCAGAAAGCGTCTTGCTCATACTTGCTCCTGTGAAGAACAAAGTCACTGCTAAATCTTGTGTGCCATGTTGGAGGTTTAAAAAACTAAAAGGCCTCATGTGGGGGAGAGAAGCAGACAGGACAGGTGACTCAAAACTGACCAGCGAGGGATGGAATCCCTCATATACATCATATTCGGTATAAAGCTGAGGGATCATGAGGGTCTCACACCTCTCTTTGCCATCTTAACCCACTTTGCCAGCTTTGCTAAGCTTGTCTCAGGTCCTCTTCTGGTTTCTTCCTCAGAGCATTCAAGGACTCTGTCCATTCTGCCTTTGATCCCAATCTGTGTGTTCCTGAATCCGGTACCAGAATCCAGCTCCTGAACACAGATCCCTTCTGCTGCTGGGCCAATCTGGGGCTCTATTCCAGTGCCTGCTCCACAGCATCAGTGGTGACATTGATGTAATTACCATCAGGGGGGTTGGGTTCAATACTGTATTTGTAAATATTATATATATTCCATTATTATTATTTTATTTTTCATTAAAGCTGTTCTAGTTTCCTTTTCTAATTGCTAAGTCTCTTTCCCTTATTCCTTTTCTCCTTCCCTTTGTGGAGGGAGGGGGATTAACAGAGAGTATCTGTCTGTGGGCTAGTGGGCTGCTCTGACCCTAAACTGTGACAACACAGTATTAAAAATTTACATAGATGTGACATTTGAGGAGGAAAGAGTCTCAAATTACTAGTTAAACTACCTTCATAGTTGTCATATACATTCTTTATGCTCTTGCCCTATGTGAGTGTAGCTATGTTTTCTGATATATATGTACATATGTATGCACACAAATGCACACACAAATGCATATGTATACATACATAATACTTTGAATGTGTAGACTTCTTATAAAGGATTTGTGTATGTATGTGTGTACATATGTATTTTTGTGTATATTAAAATAGATTGATAAATTTCTGTAATTATTTTAAGACAGCATTTTAAACAAATATCACTTGGGGTATTAAAACATTTATGACTGCTTCAAAGTCAAGTAAATGAGGGTATGGGTTTCACTGGTGTGTTTATAACTATTTACTCTGTCCCATTCAAAACAACATGTATCTTGTCTGTAACCTGAAGATGGGAAGACCAAGAGTGCCTCTGACTTCTTTTCATGTACCTATTAAAGCCTGGAAGATTTCTTTTACAACTCAGTGTTATTATGTAGTAAAATTGATATGCTTTTAGAAAGACTTGCTGTCTTCTAACCTGTGTTGCTGTTGTCCCTAGCAAGGGTTCTTTTGGTAAATATTAAGATTCTATCCTGGATAAATGAACCTGATTAATTCCTATTCAATATATTAGCCAATCTATTGAGTGTCCTTATTGTTCCATATTTATTTGGGTTTGGATTTCTCCTACAGTTCATTTCTCTGAGCACTTTCACCAATCCTCTGCAACTTAAAATGTAGTATATGCATGCCTTAGGTAGTCAGATGCCTATAACACTATTGGTTTGCCTGGGAAGTACACAGTTCTAGAAAGAAAAAGACATAAAACCAGTCATAGTGCAAAAACATTATTAGAAACATTTGCTGAGATAATTTAGCCAAAATATTGTAAGTTTCTATCTGATATATTCCATAAAATTGTAATTAGTCATTTTCCTTATATTTCAACTATAAATTTAATCCTGAAGTTTCATTAATCATTGAAGTGAGTGTGTATAAAATCATCCAGGATGATTTTACCCTCAAATGCACCAGTTTCTGGTGGTGGTGTCTTGTGAAGGAAGAAAAATAAGCTTCTCATGATTGTTAGTGGGAGTGAGGACCAAGGATGGGATGGTGTGTTGCTTCCAGAGCATCCACACTAGGGTTAGACTAGCACAATTATCCAGGAGGAGAATGGGCAATAACTAGATCGTCTCTCAAACCATTTTCTGCCTTGTAGGATTTTTTCACAGGTGGCACAAAATGATGTTCTAGTCCTCAATCTGGGATCATTAATTCTATTTTTTACAATGCTTTTGCTTCATATGTTCTCTTTTCTAAGCATTGGGAAAAAATCCTTTTGAATACACCACAAGGTTCATTAACTGGATACAGTAACGTAAAGTTTCTTACTAAATCTAGTGCCATTGCTACTATTATTTCTTAGTGCTCCATAACTTTTGATTGCTGTAATGGAATTTTTTTCTCATATGTTTTCAGCCAGGAGGAGAATTAGACATTAAATTATTTGCCGCTTAAGTGAAATTCTTTCCAAAATAAGGTAGCTGCAGGTCTCAGACTTTCAGAAACATCTCTGTGAAAATCTTTGGGTCAATTCACAACATATACACATCCACAAAGAAATATTTCATTTTGCTGGATGTGGGACTTTCTCAAATTCAATGATGGTTCCATTTTTCATTTTGAAATTTCAAAATTCAGATATCAGCTGAAAATGTATAATTCTGTTCAGCAAAATAAAAATACAATTCTTCAGACTGTTTTATGTGTTAAACCATTAAAGGGTGTAACATTTTAACCCCAGCTGCAGCACAATGTCACAGAGTATGGAATATCTTTTTGGTCAGTTGTGGTCAGCTGTCCAATTGTGCCCCCTTCCAACTTCTAGTGCACTCGTAGCCTACCTGTGGTTGGGTGGTGTGAGAAGCAGAAAAAGCCTAGACTATGTGTAACTAAAACATCCTTGAATTATCAACACTGTTTCCAGCACAAATCCAAAAAATAGCCCCATATTTGCTATTGTGGAAAAAATTAACACTACTGCAGCCAAAACCAACTCAAAGAGTTACTATAATTTTTAAACTTACCCTGCACCTTTCTTTGATCTCATCCACCTTTCTGGTATACTATATACATTAATAAATGAAAAATTTGGAATGGTCTACTACAACAAAAAGCAACAAGGTTTGACTGAAAGATTATTTTTATTATATGTCTTAGTTATAAAAAAATGTATGTGTATAAAATAAAAATCTACATGATCAAAAAATGTTTCTGTTCTGAAACAGAAAATTAAACAGAATAAACACAATATTAAAGACTTAGGTCTAAACATTTTAACTGTGAATGCTGTTTCTATACTTATTTCAGAGCAGTGCTATGTAGTTATGATTTGGCATTAACATCCAATGAAGATATAGTACTGCAGAGTCATCTACTCAAATTACTAGATAAAATAGTTATAAAAATTCTAATTAAGTAGTTTGGAAGATGTATTTGGAACTTAAAATGGAAGTATGCTTCAGGTCAGTGGAAGTTTTCTTGCTCACCAGATCAAGTCATTGACAGTACTTTGGACCATCTCTCATCTTTAAGCTAGGCTGTATCAATATGAAATGCACAACCTAGCTCTAACAAGGGCCTACCTGACATCATAGAACCATAGAATTATTTGGATCAGAAGGGATGTTAAGATAATTTTATTCCAATACCTCCCCATGATCAGAGAGATCATCCACTAGATCAGGTTGCTCAAAGTCCCATCCAGCCTGGCCTTGAATATCTCCATGGAGAGGATATTCACAGCTTCTCAAGGCAACCTGTTGCAATGCCTTATCACCCTCACAGTAAAGAATTTCTTCCTAATATCTAAATCTGCCCTCTTTCAGTTCAAAACCATTACCCCTTGTCCTATCATTACAATCCCTAATAAAGAGTCCCTCCCCATCTTTCCTGTAGACATCCTTTAAGAACTGGAAGGCCACTATAGGGTCTCCATGGAGCTTTCTCTTCTCCAGGCTGAAAAATCCCAAGTCTCTCAGCCTGTCCTCATAGGTGAGGTGCTCCAACACCCTGATAATCTTTGTGGTTCTCCTTTGGACATTCTCCAACAGGTCCATGTCTTTCTTATGCTGAGGGCCCCAGAGCTGAATACAATACTGCAGGTGTGGTCTCACAAGAGTGGAGTACAGGGGCAGAATCACCTCCCTTGACCTTCTGGCCACATTTCTCTTGATACAGTCCAGGATGAGATTGGCTTTCTGGGGTGCAAATGCACATTGCTGTGTCATATTCAATTTTTCATCCTCCAAGCTCTTCTCCACAAGGCTGCTCTAAATCCACTCATCACCCAGACTGTATTTGTGTTTGGAATTGCCCCATCTCTGGTGCAGGACCTTGCACATGGCCTTGTTGAACTTCATGAGGCTGGCATGGGTCCACCTCTCAAGCCTGTCCAGGTCCCTCTGGGTGGCATACCTTCCCTACAGCATGTCAGTAGCACCACACAGCTTGGTGTCATAGGCAAACTTGCAAAGGCTGCACTTGATCCCACTGTCCATGTTTCCAACAAAGATATTAAACAATGCCTTTTCCAACACTGACCCCTGAAGAACATCACTCATCACTGGTCTCTGCTGAAACATCAAGCCATTGATCAAACTCTTTGAGTGCAACCATCCAGCTAATTGCTTATCCACCAGATGGTCCAACAATCAAATACTTGTTTCTCCAATTTAGACACAAGTGTTTCATATGGGACACTGTCAAATGCTTTGCACAGTTCCAGGTAGATGATGGTTGCTCTTCCCTTCTCCACCAATACTGTAACCTCATTGTAGAAGGTCACCAAATTTGTCAGGCATAATTTTCCCTCAGTGAAGGCATGCTGACTGTCACCAATCACATCCTTGTTTTTCATGTGCCCTAACATAGTTTCCAGGAGGATTCACTCCATGTTCTTGCTCGGCATTAAGGTGAGACTATCCTGTAGTTTCCTGGGTCTTCCTTTTTTTCCCTTTTTAGAAATGGGGGCTATGCTTCCCCTGTTCAAATCACGTGGAACTTCATCAGTCTCCCATGATTTTTCAGATATGATGAAGAGTGGCTTTGTAACTTCATCCACCAGTTCCTTGAAGACCCATAGTTGCATCTCATCATGTCCCATGGACTTGTTCACTTTTAATCTCCTTAGATGGTCTCTAACCTGATCTTCTCCTACAGTGAGTGGCTCTTCATTATTGCAGACCCTGCCTTTGTCTTCTGTGATGGGCAGTGTGGCTGGAGCATCTGCCAGTGAAGATGGAGGCAAAAAAGTTATTCACTACCTCAACCTTCTCCATATTCTGGGTAACCAGGTCTCCTGTTTCCTTCTGGAGAGGTCCCACATTTTCCTTAGTCTTCTTTTTATCACCAACATTCCTATATAAGTTTTTCTTGTTGCCTTTGATATCCCTCACTAGATTTAATTATATCAGGGCTTTGGCTTTCCTAACCTGATCCCTGTCTACTCATATAGTTTCCTTATATTCCTCCCAGGTTACCTGTCCTTGCATCCACCTTCTATAGCTTCCTTTTTGTGTTTGAGTTTGTCCAGGAACTCCTAGGACATGCATTCATATTAAACAAGCTATTTCCTTTAAAACTACAAATTGAAAAATCAATGTGAAAAAGTCTTTAAGTGGAATCTTTCAATACACTGTAAGATCCCAAGGCCTAATCATCTGTTGAATGGGCAGTTTGGGAGGAACATGTCTGAGTGTGATACACTTCTCATCACTGTCCCAGAATTGTACCCAGATGCATACAGCTGCTTTCATATGCTTTCGTTTAATTTTATCTCTTGCTGATTATCAAAACTTAGTGGTGAGTGTTTCCAAGAGTTCATTTGAAAAATATTAGATTTTATGGTCATGAAAATTAATATCTACTTAGGGAAAATGAAAAAAATCATCTTTGAATTGGCTTGCAAGATAGAAATATTACCACTTTTTGAACTTCTGAGGGAAATGGCTTAAGATCTTAAACTGCTTGTGGTATTCCAGGGAAATTAGGTTAGTGTCAGAATTATTACATGCATATCACATTCTCACTGTAATGGGAGGTAGTCTTCTGCATTGTGCAGATTATAAAACTTGGCTATGACTATCACTGGAGCAAGGTGGTTTTGAAATGAACTGGCAGTCTTTGATGATTAAGTGACTTCTTTAAATGTCTGAATTTTAATTAGAATTATTTAGCTGAACTAACATTAGCAGTCCTATGATTCCACTGGCAGAACAACTTGATTGGTGATAAATTTGTATCTGTATTTAAGAATCCCTAGTTTCATGTTGATTAGCAAAGTACACCTACCTAAACTGACATGGATAAAATTTTGTCCTTGTAACAAGAATGAGATAAGGCCATGGAATCTAATGAACTGATTTGTTATCTCTTGACAATTGTAACATTTTTTGCTGTGCTCGTATTATTTTACAATAAAAGCTCTATCAGGTAATAATCATCTGCCTTACTCTTTATAACTTTTTAACCTATTTTTAAAATTTATTTCTGTCTCTTCTTTTTTTATTTTTATTTTTTTTTTAAACTCAGAAACTTATAAGGACTGTGCAGACTATGCTCTAAAGAACCCTAATCTGAAGATTAAGAAACAGACTGAGGGATTCAGTAAATAATGTTACTTCATTATTGAGTGCTCTATCTTTCTCCTGGTCTTTCTTGCCTGTAATCCTTGGTCTAACATGGAAGTCTGTCTTGGTCTGAGTGAAAACAGAACTAATTCTGTTCAGTGATTTTACTTTTCAGTTCAGTACTTCTAACTAACAGAACTTTCTGAA